>JABEXW010000203.1:0-13891 GCA_013266185.1 Fusarium sarcochroum
ATTCCCACCCGTCACGTTTCTGGACTCGAAACGACCCCGAATTATACTGTACCTACTGTACGGAGTACTGCACCTGCGTTAGTCTACAGCACGGTACCCCGTCTTTCGGGAGAGCTTCACTTCTCTTTCCTTTTCCCTTTGACTTCGTCCTCGACTTTGCCGACCGGTTTGTAACTGCTTGCGTGCCTCTCCTTTCGCTCCTTTCCATTTAATTCCGACCTCCTGTTTCCGCATATGCCTGCGGCGCCAACCTAGGACTTCAGCTCTTTCTTTTTGCCTTGTCTCTCATTTTGACCTGGTTGTGACGGAGACAACATGTCGTTGAATGGGTTGGACGACCCAAAGGTCCAGGAAGCCCACGAGGCCGCTGTCGCCGAACCTGGAGGATGGTAAGTTTTGATTGTTCTGTTCTTGGGGTGAAAGGTTGGCTAAGTCTTTAGGTTCCTCCTCAAGTACGCGAGTCGCGATGAAGTCGAGCTATTGGGTCGCGGATCGGGCGGCGTGGTCGAAGTGCGTAACAATGTCGCCGGATACGAAGAGACCAGTCCTCTCTACGGATTCTTGAGATATCGAAGGAGAAATGTTTTGATTAAGTATCTGCCCGAGGACTGCTCTCGTCTTATTCAAGGTTGGTACCTGTCCCCTTTCCCCATGACAGGCCATTGCCTGTGTTTGGGTGTAAATACCTGCTTCTAGATCTACTGACACGTTTTCGATATGTAGCAAGAGTAGCCGTTCACTTCAACGCCGTCTGCGACCGATTCTCCCCTTACGATACCATGTTCGAAATTTCCGAAGCCAAGGAACTCAAGGATACCAAGCTATCGGCTGCTTGCTCCCTGCATGCTGCTTCGGGATCCAATTCATCGTCTTCAAGCTCGTTACGCCGAAGACGGCTTATGGAGATTGCGGAGGAGGAAGAGGAAGAACAACAGCAGCGTGCCACCAAACGCCAGTCAGTTGCCGAGGACGACGAAGACGGCGATATTAGGCCCAAGACGGCCAAGACAAGCCATGACCCTGTCTCGCCCACCGATCCAGTGACACTAAACTCAGAGCTGGCCGAATCTCCAGAGCAAAGTAAATTTACCGACGCTTCAACCTCTGAGGTACCTAACTTTGTTGGTGCTGATGACAGACCCGTTTCGCCATCTCAGTCGGATGCACTTCCGCGCATGTCATCGCAATCAGGCCGACCCGACTTATTTTCTTATTCATCATACAACTACGGTAAACCGAAAGTCAAGCTTGGCCCGCGCCCCTCGTTTGACACGAGTGGCAGACCTCGCACTGCCGGCGCATATCGCCCCGTTTCACAGATGCCTTCCGGATTCAAATTATTTGGCAAGGGCTCAAAGAAGGAGAAGAGCAAGGACGAGTCCACCGCCGCTGAGGATATTTCTGCCGAGACCAAAGACGCAATGTCAGCGCAAGACGAACTACAGATCGTGCACACAGAACTCACTCGTCCTGCCACAAGCTCTGGGGTTTCTGTTCCCGGCTCGCCTCTTCTGCCTGTGCCTCCACCCGCCAAACCGACCATTTCACCCGAGAAGGCGAGATTGATGAAAGCCATGAAGCTCAGGGAGAAAAGGAAGAAGAACCTGGCCGTCGAAACAGGTGCCGCTTCGCCTCCTCTCGAATCCCCTGGGCCTAGCGAAGGGGGATCATCCACAGACAGAGCGGAGGATAACGAAAACTCACAAGAGACCGAGTCAGACCAGCCATCTATGTCAAACGCCGACTCAGGCATCGGCCTCGATCCATCCTCCGCCTCCATGAATACCGATCAGGCATCCGACCTAGCTCAGACTGATTCTCACCCCGACAGCCCCGTCATTGCATCTTCAGAACCCGAAATTTCCACAAAGGCCTCATCGCTCTCCGAATCTACAGACGAAACTCTGCACCCCAAGAATGAAGATGTGTTGGACCAGGACAAGGAAACTGAAGATGATGAAGAGGCTGCGGAAAACGACACACATGAAGAGCCTACTGCCGCTAATGCGACTACACCAGTCACCGAAACTGATACGACCGAGAATGCGGAAGAAACTGAGGAGGTGCCTGCAAAGCCCGTGTCTGAAGCCGACACCAACCTTCCAGTCGAGCAGACAGACACGTCCGCAAACACTGGCGAAGCCGCGACAAACCAAATTCCAGACACACTAGAGACAACCAAAGTCGAGACCAGTATCAACAAGAACGACGAGCCACTGTCTCCTACGTCGGCCGCCCTGAAAATTCCCAAGTCCAAGTTCTCGACCCAGGATCTGCGGTCCGCGGCGACCGTTCCGGCCCAAGCTTCCAATTCTCCCCACCGAAGTACCCGTGAGGACAGCCCTGTTATTGTAACCGAGGAGGCAGAGGATGAACAGAAGATTGAGGAAGAGGTCACCGCAGAGGCCGAGCTGCCCGAAACGAAGCAGCAAAAACGTAAAACTAATATTGAACCCATCCGGACAGACTTGTCGGATGACGAGGCATTGATGGAGGAGCTACATAGCGCGACTCTTCACGAGGCGAAGCCCATGACTGTTGCCAAGAGTCCCGTCACCCCAGTATTTCCCAGCCCGACAAAGGGTGAGCGATCCCCCAACAGGACTGTCTCAAACCCTGTCCGCGGAAAGCTTCTTGCTCCTGGTGATGTTAATTCGAGCTCGGCACGATCTGTCAGCTCAGGAGCTGCTTACCTACACAAGGTTGCCCAACAACCAAATGGACCCAGCTTGGGCAGAAAGTCTACCGTGGGATCGAGTATTTCCCAGCGCATCAAAGCACTCGAGAAGCTCTCAGCTCACACTGGTGAGACTCTCAGCCCTGTCGTCACTCCCGCAAGTCGAGAAAGACCATCTTCTGCATTCTTCTCTGTGCGAAGAAGTCGAGAACCAACTCGTTCCCCATCTGTGGCAGATCGGGCCAGTTCTTTCAATCGCCAAAACCTACGGACACCACCTTCACGGTCTGGCTCACGGGATGAGTCGCCTGACAGAACCAGGCGGACGCGTAGGGAGCGCTCAAACTCGGTAGCCAGTCGCCTATCCATGTTTGAAACACCCGTACTGGAGAACGACGGCTCGCCTGGTTCAGAGTCGATCTCAGTTACTGCTAGAATAGTCCGAGATCCATCCCAGAACGCAGCAAAGTCGTTTGAACCTCCCAAGGATCCATCCGAGTACAGCCCTGTGGAACTGAAGGAGTCTCCTCTCTTGGTTGACCATCAAAGATCACCACCAGCATGGACTCCAGCAGCACTTGAGCCAACCAAGGAAACCATCTTGGAGCGTCGCATGTCCAAGGAAGGGCGCAGGTCGGAGTCGAGAAATCGAAGCAAGGAGGATAACTCTCGGCGATCTTCACTTAGCGTTGTCAAGGACTTCATCAACGATCGCCGCAGGTCCCTCACGTCTCCTTCTTCTGACGCACTCCCCGCCAAAGGCTCACAGTCTCCAACGAGACCACCGTCCACACACCACGGCAAGAGGTTGTCAATTAGCAGCCGTCGGTCATCTATCAGCCGTGATAGAGAGAACGTACTCTCCCCTTCGGCCACCACCGAGAGCTCCGCATCTGGCGATGAGACCAAATCGAGCAGCGATAAAATGAAGTCGCGAGCTGGTCGTTTTATGCGCCGTCTCTCATCCCTTTCCAGCTCCCGCGGCAAGACTACGCCGCCCACGGTCCTCTCGCCGACTGTGCAAGAGGAGGTGGCCGAGCCTGTCCGACCAGCGACTACTGGACCTCCCTCTATCGTCTCATTCATGGGAGATGTCAACGTGCAGTTCCCTGACAACCTTCTCTGGAAGCGACGCAACATGTGCCTGGATTCTCAGGGCTTTCTCATCCTCAGTGCGGTTCCCGGACAGAGCGGCCGTGCTGCGCAGGGTACTAAACGTTACCACTTGAGCGAGTTCCGAGCCCCATACATTCCTGATGTCGAGGTCCAGGAGCTGCCTCACAGCGTTGTCTTGGACCTTATCGAAGGCAGCGGCGTGCAGCTCGCATGCATGGATCGTGCCGGGCAGACGGGCGTTCTCAACAGTGAGTAGTACTAATACTGATTTTTCTGAACAACATACTGACATCTGGACTAGTTCTGCGAGAAGCTCATGCCAGCCATGCCGCCACATTTGGACTGTAATTCGAGTCCCCAACCCACTTCCAGGGCATCTGAAACTAGCCCCCAACATCTCCAAACCCGAGCCATATGCTCGTCGATCCGTCGATTTTCACCGTTATTATACATGGCAACTGATATATTTGCCGCCCGCCACAAACTGTCTTCTACGTCTTGCGATATGTTAACGGCCTTACGACACCTTACCCGCATACATCTTGGCTTCAGAGTGTATACTACTGGCTTGGGTGTCTAATAAAGCATTAGGTGCTTCTTCATCACCAAATATCAGGTTACTGAGTGACCTTGAGACCTACTAGACCTTACACATATTCCTTTTTAAACCCCCCTTACACATACCTTCGAATAATTTTCTACTTGTGTTCCCTTCACATGTTCATCTATCTACGCATGATACCACAAACGTTTCCCTCTCATCCTTGTAGCCACAACGGCTTTTTCTTTTATTGTCACCTTTTCTACTTTACACATACGAGCCTTGTTCTTTTCTTCTTTATTTTAACTCAACCTTCTCTGTTGTTTTTATCCACACAAATCTGCTGAACCCCCTGATTATACAGAGGAAATACATGCTGAAAGCGAAGGGAGGGAGGTTGGATAGGCGGTGGAGGATATTCTACTTATGCCGGGGATGTGGAGAAAAAAAAGGGGGTTGGTTGAAAATGGACCAGACCGAAGTAGAAAGACAAAAGATTGACTTCGAATCTATATTCGATACCGCTACACTGTGACAAATCTCTATATGAGGAATATGCCTTGAAAGCGTTGGCATGTTTCTGGATATCAAGCGAACGTGATGGCGAACCCGTGCTATGTATGACATGACATGACATGACGAGTCTCTTTCGATTTTTTTGAATCTTTTATATGCTACTTTTACTGTCGTTTCATAACATCATCAGAGAAGCGACCGTCCTCGAACTTGTTCTTTGGAATCCTCAACCTCAACTCCACAAGCACCAACCCTTGCACGTTTGATCTACCTCAACACATCATCCTTTGTATGCTCACAACCAGTGCATGTTCCCCCCTTTTGTATCTTTCTTTTTGCCATGATTTTCTATCACCAGGCGTGTGGCCAGCCTGCTCCCATTGCTCTGAAGCAAACATTTCAGCGCTGACCGTTTTTTCTTTTCCCTCTGCTTCCTGATGCTGTTGATATTTTTTTATTGTGAAAAATGCCCGCCACTGCCCGTGTGCTAACCCACCTCGCGCCGAGATTTGGTTTCCTGGATGCTACTAGCGAGGGATATCAGGAAAATATGTAGAAGTAAAAAAATTAAAAGAATCGTCATCGAGACAGTCTTTTAGAAACGAATTGTTGATGTCGAAAGGCATAGTAGACATCAGAGAAACCCTTTAATCGCCACGATAGCCTGTGATTTGCTAAACCTAGGCATGGCTTGTTGGAGGACCGGATGATGGATCTAATCCGGGAAATTGCGAGGGATCCATAGCCATGTACTCGAGAAGATCGAGACCGCCGACATTGACCCCTTCGGGACCCATTGCAACGGATGGATTCTCCACGTTCTGGAAAAAAGCTGGTCCAGGGGGTAGATACCACATTTCGTTGCCTTGATGATTCCAGTCTTCAAAGAGACCGACATCCATGTTCGCGACGGCGTTGTCGACAACCGTGGGGGTTGATGGGCCCATAGAACCTTGGCCAGGATAGGGAAAGTTTTGGGCTGAGAGATCGAATGGTGTAGCTGAGATGTTGTTGGCTTCCTGGGTAGGAGTTTGAGATGGGGCTGGATCGAGTTTGTCAGTATTATTTTCGTTTCCCCGTGTAAGAAATGCTTACCGTTTCCGCTGAGCCCGTCTCGAAGTCTCTGAGCGTGACCACCAACCCAGTTCGCGCTGCCCTCGGTATTTGGGGCAGCATCGCCATGGTTTGCCTGCCCATCTGGCGCAGGACTCTGTCCCCTGCCTGAAGCCTGCTGCATAGTAGGAGCTTGGATGAAGCGATTGCGGAGGCGGCTCGTCAGAGACTCGAGAAGATCTGCAAACCGAATTCCCAGATGCACATCGTCCACGACACAGTTCCGAAGTGCCTCGACTGTTGCGTCCATCAACTCGATGCTCATCCTGACGTCTGATCGTGGAGCACCGAGAGCAAAGGTCTTCAACAAGAACATGGCACCACTGATGATGCGGAAGTAAGTTCGCACAGGAGCATGCTTGAGGTAATCGCCGGGTAGTAAGCCTTCGACGACTGTACGAAGAAGGTTTCGACTTCCTTCAACTACTTCGCGGATATATTCCTGATCGTGTGCGGTGAAGCCGCCAAGCTGACCCAGAGGTAGCTTCCCATAGTTGATCATCGTTTGAGGCGATAACTGTGGGTGTCCATTCACTGCTTCCGCTCCGTGGTGTCCTGAGGTGGCCGTCGCTCCAGCTTGGTTGGTACAACGTTCGACAACGGCTTGTAGTGACAAGGAATTGATATAGATGCGCACGTATTGGTACTCGATCGTCAGAATATGTCGGATGAACTCGGGCAATCGAAATAATTCAAACTCTTTCCACCAGTCACGAAGCAGAGGCTCAAACTCCTTGAGGATGCTGATATACTTGCCGTTCTGGATGATCTGCGTCGTGTACTTTCGAGAGCGGAAAATCTTCTCATTACCCATCTCCATGGCATTGCTGATACCCGCCCAGCAATGTATGATCTGATCGTCCAACTCTAGATCAGGGACATAGTTGAAATGATTGGATAGTGAAGACGGGTTTGTTCCTGGAGTATTTCCGTCCACTGAATTAGGTCGAAACCGAGCAAGCGCAGGATCGCTTCTTCGGAGATGAGCTGGGGCCATGTTAGTCCAACCGAGACGACCAGCCAGCTGTGTTGTATAGATGAGCAGCAAGCGCTTGATTCGGAAGGCTCTCTGTCGGTATGATTCTTCTTGGTACTCAGGCCGGGTGATGGCGTCGTCCCTGAGCAGCTCATCGATATCATCAAAAACACCCAATTCGTATGCAAGTCCGTTGGCGGTGCTCAGTAACATCCAGCACATTCGGTCACTTCTCCACGCGGGCTCAAGCCAGCTCTCGATCCTCTTGCCACCAAAACCAGGGCCTAGCGTTCTACCAGGGTCCTCATCAGCAGCCGTAATGGCCTGGAAACTGGCTTCCATGGGAAGAACCAGTTCATCGGTAGCCTCAGTAGGTGGGAAGTGCAGCGCGCGAGGATGCCACTCAGTCAGGATCATCAGCGACTCAATGGTTCCGAGGGTTCGCAGACTACCCTTGCGTAATCCACGCCAGGGCGCTGTGCTACTCGTCTGGGACTCGTCAAAGATGGCACTGGTACTAGGGGGGACACAGAAGCCGCCACCAAATGCTTCCTGTCCCCATAAACATCGCTCGATCATGCCACGCAGATACATCCACAATTGTTCGTGAATTGCATGCGATCGGCAATGACCACCAGTGCCAGGCATTTGTCGATATCGGGACGCAATTGTCAGAAGGGTAACTGTCAAAATAGGCTCCTCGTACAGCAAGGTTACATGCGACGCGGGATTGCTAAAGGTGGGCGGCGATATAGGCGTCAAAGGAGAAAGATATTTGTAGTAACTATCAAGATTAGCATATTGATCCAGTTAGATGACCAGACCTGTCTTACTAGTCGATATACTCGATAGCCTCCAGGGCCGTGAACCAACCGGCGCGAACGAATCGAAAGCGCTGCCATGCTTTGATAGCTTCAGCGTATCCAGGCTGGGAACTTAATTCAGGACGTGAGAGTTCAGGGTCAACGGGCTGCTCCGTCTTGGGGGGCTTGGGGGTTGAACGAGGAACGTAACCGTAAGGGCCCGTATCGTCAGCCGGAGGTTGAGGGGGCGCAGGGCGGGCTGATGAAGTGCTTTCTCTGCGCTCACGTTCCACAGCAGGACTACTGAATGTTAGCATTGGCTGGCAAAAGGCGAAGGAGCTAGAACATACCTATCCGTGGCCGCCTTGTAAAGCAGATCCAGTGCATCCTGGGGGCCAAACACGCCGCGACGCATAACAGTTTGAGCTTCAATGTTCTCAAGTGTCTGGTTGGCGTCGCCCTCCACTCCCCATTCACCATCTCTCCCACGACCGATCCTACTGCCGTCTGGACGGCGCAGTGGGCGGGCTTGACCATGAGAACCACCAGGCGTTAGAGGTGCGTTGCTATAAGATCGACGTTCGACAAGTGGCGGAGGGCTGGCGTCCATATTAAGTCGTTTACGACCATTTCTAATGATGTATTCATCTTGGTCGCTGCCATCGTCATCTGTCTTGCGCTTGCGACGGGTAGCGCTGAAGAAGCACTCTTTGCTCTCGCGGCGGCAACGCACACATGGAGGGTCGTGGGGGTTGTCGACACTGCCCAGATCGCATCGTACTTTGCGTCGACGGCATGGGATGCAAGCTTGGTAGACACGTTTGTGCTGGGCGTTGGGGCCCTGGTTTGCGTTCGCATTAGACTGTGACGGGGTCTGCTGTGTTGACGGTTGCCCAGCGTTTGTAATTGAGGCGGCAGGACTGGAGTCGGAGGCACCAGAGGTCGGCTGGCCAGCGCCGTACGGGGCCATTGTCAATGTTCCGGAACTCGAGGGGACGAGGCTTTGATAACGGAGTCGGCGATCGGCCAGCCGAGCAGAGGGTGTGGCGGGGGACACTGGATGGTACTGGTCCAAGGGTTTCAAAGGCGGGCAGACGGTCGGGCGCCCAATAGAGGCGTCGTCGTCGCCGGGCTAGCAACAAGGAGCTGGCGAGGCTCACAGTGAACGCGACAGAACGGCAAGGCTGATGGGATGGATATGATGTCGCGTTTCGGTTTGCGGCGGTTCGGCGAGGGAGAAGAAAAGAGCATGGGCCGAGGAGAAGCGGACTGGGGGGGAGGCCGTCCTTTTGGAGTCTTCTGGGCCGCTGGGTTGGGTGAGCAAATGGATGAGGTCGCAGGGCACAAGGGTTTTGACTCGAGTGTCCTGTGTGTGATTGGTATCAGGGTACGTACCTTGATAAAGCTGCTTAGCAATGGCCTGGACCCGTTCTATCGAGTTGTTCAATGCGGGGACGAGGGTCACTGAGACAATGCAATTGAGGTGGACTCGGCCGGAAGAGGCCAGTGCAGTAATAGTTCTGTAGCATCATTGGTTAGAACAAACATGCTCAACGATCGTTGCCAAATGAGCGCTTAGACTAGCTAAAGCCCCAAAGTCTCGAGATTATGGGGAAGATTCTTCTCATTTCTTTTCAATGTTCAATGGGAGGGGAGGGAAGGGCGGTACCTAACGGATAAGAGCAACATACAGTGGCGTGCCGGTAGAGCTGGGACAATTCTGATAGGTTGAAGAGTTTCGAAGGAAGGTCACGAGTATCGTCGTTTTTTCTTCCCTTTGTTAGACGGCAAGCCAACAGTTGATGTAGGAATAAGGATGAACATGGTACAGTAGTCGTATGCTCGTAGCACACCAAGTGTCAGGTGACGGGTTGCCAATGTGATACCTTACGTATTGGAAACGAATAGACGGTCTGCTAATTCATCATAACTTAAGATGGTAACTTAGTATGGATGGCGCAGCATAGCACACCAACCATTCCAATCGAGATCAGTTCTCGTCCTTAGGTTGCCAGCTATGGGAATAACTGGCTTTGTCTCGACAACGGTCTGAACTAAGGATTTCTTTTAATGCCATCAATTGCCATGTCAATTGCCTATTTCGCCAGCCCATCTTTATTACTCGTCTCTTCAACATCCAATTGCTCGGTCAGGCATGTCATCAGAGTTTTCAATGGCATAAAAATCTAGAAGAAAAGAACGAAAGAACCCCGTTGTTCAAAAGTTCGCGTTATCCCAAGACGGGCAACTCGATAACCAACACCAATCCTCATTGGCTCGTTCAGAATTTGATACTGTATCGCTTCGCTGCAAAAGCGCTGCACGCGATCGAGAAAGCAAGGGTCAGGATCCAATCTGTTGCAGCCATCAAAAAGAAGGGGGGAAAAGAAATTATGACCTACCTAACTATCAAGTGACATATGTAGGTACATTGATACCGGCATAACTTGATCGGTGTCAAACCCGTAGTTATGTATGTCTTTCCTCAGATGGCAATTATGCTACTGTCTTCCCCGTTACTCCAAATCATCAGTCTTGATATTGCCCATCTGTACACAGAGTAGTACCGTAGTAGTCACGATATGAACTGTCAATATGCATCAGCACTTGTCCAAAGCCCCCCTTCCGCCCCTCCCGTTTCTACCACATAACCAATCATCAAATCCGAGGCGCACGTCACGTCGACAACGCCTCCAACTCGTTGGATTTGTACTTACGTGTCTGTATATCCAGAAATTCGCCATCTCGTAACAAGTATCTAGAAGAAGAAGGCCATATCCAACCCCTGCAACAACCAACGTGCAGCCCCTATGTACCTATGTATTTCACTGCACATTGTGGATGTTTTATGTCTTGGCTCTTTGGGACGGTCCAAAATGTCCTAAGCCCCACAGGACTTGGGAAAGAAAGATATCCATGCTGTCTTTCTATTCGTCAATGGCAGCTTTATCAACCACCTCATGTCTCACCCACTCGGTCTATCGTGCATACACATCCAACAACAACTGCAACTACAATCTATCATAATGGCTGACCATCCTCCGAGATTTCCGGTCCCGGGTCCGGGCCGGACGACATGATAAGTCCTCCAAGCCCGGCAGGTCAAAGAAGGCTTGCAGGATGCCCAGTCCATGGCGTCTTCCACCAGCCTCCAGCTTGTGATACGTCTTTGCAATTCATTCCTAGTCACATCTTCGTGAAGGAGCATCGCCAGATCCCTGCCATGCATCCTCGGCTTGTACGTAAGACAACGCACTCGAGCGGAGAATAGCTCCTCGCTTCCTTATCTTTGCCCTCCACTATTATCTTCATCTACCCGAGAAATCCGTGCTTAGACTGGCCTCGGGGTTCAAGGATAACCAGAAATAGAGGTATAGCTCTTCTCTACTACAATTTTTATTATTTTGATAAATTGGGAAAGTTATAACCCTTGTAGCCTAAACTCTGAATTCTTAGACCATATGTTCTTAAGTTTAGTCTTTGAATGATACCGCAATTAATGGTAGGAATCGGATTATTTGGCAAATGGAGTCCGTTTTTACTGAACCCCCAGTCCCCGCTCATATTCAATCTTTAAGGTGACATTATTGCGTAAGTCCCACAAGTGCCGATGCGGCTCACGAGGTCAATGACAAGGGCACAAGACTTTTTGGCCGGGCCGGTAGTTATGCTTGAGTCCGAAGAAGAACAGGGAGGAAATACAGTCCAGGAAGCTACGTGGATGTCTCGTGATTTAATATACGAGTCTTGGCTTCGACAGCTTCGAGATCCTAAACATGTTCCCCATAGCATTGAACCCCGAAGAACGTAGATAGTTTCACTTCTCGACAACCAACACCAAGGGCAAGTATTGAAGATGGAAAACTAAGAAACCATTTATCATCATTCACGCAGCACCGCATGCCAGTTACCAAGCTTTCATGATATCAATACGAAATTTTTGCCAAGTCAGGAACCTTTGATTCTCTTGAAACTACACCTTTTTCAATCTCTCACCTCTTGTATTCCAAGGCTAGGATACTATGGCCAAGTTCGCCAACATCCATGAGAGATCGGCGTCCAAGCGCATTACCCCGGCGCCTCAATGCCGGCTACCTACGTACACGGCGTTCTGTCACATCTCCGCCCAAGAAAGACAGCAAGCTTTCGACACCCGCACCGATGTCCTGATTGATCCGGCCCGTCGAGCTGACCGGCCGAGACCGAGCCAAGACTTGACGTTATTGGCCAATTCCTCTTACACGTCCGTCGCTCGGGTCCCGAGATTCAACGTCCATCCATTAAACAAGTTGCTTGTACAATCGGTTTGCTGACACATATGTTTCGGAGATAATCAGTAGAGGGTAACCTGTGATTCAGAGCTTCAAAGACGTTCAGGCTACATCTGCCTAGCAGTAATTGATCTGTTTTAATCCTGTGGCAAACCCGTCAAATTCATCTTTTTGGTTCCCCCTCCCATTCTGTTTGATCACCTCCATGCTCATTAACTCGTCATTTTCCTAAATCCAAGCTTCAGCAACTCCCACGCGCAAACCATAGGCCCTATCGTCGGTAAAATAACATTAGGGGTATTGACATTAAGACATGATAGCTATCCTCTAGCTGACAAGGCCCTTCTTGGACTATCACCAGAATTATATGGTTAGCAATCGATAAGTTCTGCAGACTCGTGGTTGATCAAGAAAGACTTACGAGATGATCCCAAAGCTTCGATGTCAGGCCGTCCGGCATGGTGTAGAGATCAATCGAGAACTCTCCGGCTTTAATCAAGTCATCCACTATTAGCCCACCATACACATCAATTTCGTGGAAAAGACAAGGGTGCGTGCGTGCGTGCGTGCGTGAAAGAGAATTGGTGCGATTGCAGTTGCATAAACATGGGAGGGAAAACTCACCCTCAACATCACTTCTTATGTAGGTGTCTGGACCCTTGTTTTCGTTGATGAGCTGGATGACACGCAGCAAGTCCTCCTCCTCCAACTTCTCCAGTGCTTCTGCGATCTTCTCGTAGTCATACTTTTGAGAGCTCTTCTTGGTCGCAAGACCCTTCTTCTTAGGCCGGTGGTCGTCGTCGGTGGGCAGAGGACCCGTTTCGCGCAGGCGCTCCTGCAGGTTTTGGGAGGGGTTCTTGAATGTGACAACGTGCGTCTGGTCGTACTTGATCTCTGAAAAGTTGAGGTCGTGGACGATAGGCGCTAACTTGGTCTTTTCGGTCGTGTAGCAGTCGATGCTAATCTCGAACTCGCCCCATCCCTCGTTCTTACACGCGAAGGGGGCTTTTGTAAAGCCTGGTGAACATCGCGAGTCTTGTCAGTATCTCTGAACTCGCAATCGCTGGGTCATGCCTCAAACATACTCTGAACAGGGTTCTCGAACGTAGGATGCAGATTGTACACGACCTTGGTGAAGACATCGGCAGGGCGCTCGTTGCCATCCTCATCTAGCAAGAAGACCTTTATGCTCCATTCTCGCATGGGAAACTGCTCCACAGGCGATGGCTTGTCGCTAAGAACGATCTTGTTAGTATCCGAACCTTGACTAATCGCTTCGCCTCATGAAAGCCTCATTTTGATGGAAGACGGTATGCGACCGCATTTCAACAAGGGCAGGCAAGCAGCTAGGGGGATGGCGCAAACCCACATGACATTTTGTTCGGTCACGACTTTAATTTTGCGCTCCAATAAGTTAGTTTCGGTCTTTCTCAAAGTCACCTTGCGCGGTGTTGCTCGTGATGTTGCTCGTGAACGGCGTGGAGCCATGGTGTACTCTGCATGCGCGCAAGCCCCAGGTAAGGTGGCAAGATTGGTAGAAGAGTCACACAGGAAGACAAAATGTTGAGAAAATGAAGTCAGAAACAGAAACGCGCTGGCGCAGTGAATAGGCAGGAATACGAAAGTGATGGGGTACAAAGAGAGCGGCGATGATGGATGACGATGAGGGTGAAGCGACAGCTCGCGCGACAAACAGGTTCAAAGAAGCAAACGGAACAGGCAAACAAATATAACGACGTAAAGGCCATAATGAACAGTATCCGAGCATCCACGGCAGCTATCGAGCAGAAGCCATCATAAACATCCATGGCTGACTGACTTATCTCTGGCTGTCCAACCCAAACGCGACGCCTGTCACTGGCACTGGCACTGGCAGAT
>JABEXW010000204.1:0-156769 GCA_013266185.1 Fusarium sarcochroum
CGTTTTCAACCTGATCTCTCACGTTTGATATATTATGTCCCCCCCTAGCCCCTCAAGGGTCAAGGGGCGGGCAGGGGTCCTCCCGTCCAGAGCAGGAAAGTACCTGCTGTGGGGAGCACACTCACCTAAAATCGGTTTGGCCAGAAGGAAGAGGACACTTGTGCTAGCTCCTGTTCCGATTAACATCCCCCTACATTACCCACAGCGTCACGGCGACTTTAACAACGACCACTGTGGTCAATTCCTTCCTACACCAACATCGCGAACCTATAACCACGATCAAGAGCGTTGTGCGCCTATATCAAGCCAGTTTGGAATTGGCCCCTTTCGAGTGTAGGGAACTAGACAACAGGAGGATATAGCTTCATCATGCGGCTGCCCTCACTATCAGCGGCGCTCTTCGGTGCGCTCGCATGGACTGCCCGCGCTGAGGATCTTGATGATAACATCAGGAGTATCTCGGTACGCCTTCTTTATGTTCTGGTGGCTTATGGGTTGAGCGAGCTTCTTTGCTAACTTGCTTGACTTTCTAGCTCAGGACACATTCCTTGAACCAGGTTAGTTGCGGCGCACGCGAGCATCGCATATCGACAGCTTGACTAACTCTGCCCCCAAATAGCCCTACCTCGATTCTGACATGCAAAGCCGCTGGTACGACTTTGGCGGAGATACTATCATTCGAACCGACTCGTACGCTTCCTCGATCCGCTGATAAACGACACTTGGAACATGGGTTGACTTGTTACAGGTACATCCGACTTACTTCGGATCGCCCGTCGCAGTCGGGATGGATGTACTCACGAGTACCCCTTACTGCGACGAACTGGCAGGTTGAGGTCGAGTTCAAGATCTCGGGCAAGAACCAGCTTTACGGCGACGGTTTTGCGATGTGGATCACCCGCCAGCGTGCGCAAATGGGAACTGTCTTCGGCGGACCTGACAAATTTGAAGGCCTCGGAATCTTTATCGACACTTACAAGAACAACCGCCCCGGCGTCGTATTCCCCTATGTCATGGCCATGTACGGCGACGGCAAGACCTCATACGACAAGTCCAACGATGGCAAGCACACCGAGCTCGCTGGCTGCTCGGCGCGCGGTATCCGACATTCGAGCATCCCCACCAAGATGCGCCTCACCTACTTCCAAGACAAGCAGCTCAAGCTGGAGCTCCAGTACAAGGTCGAGGATGAGTGGCAGCCATGCTTTGATATCGAAGACCCCCCGGCCGTTCCCAACATTGCTTACGTCGGCTTCACTGCCGAGACTGGCGAGCTCAGCGACAACCACGACATCATTTCTGTCACGGCCAAGAACCTGTACACTCAGCCGGGCAGCACCGGTAGCGGCAGCAGCAAGTCAGCTGGTGGTAAGAACAAGGGTCGCAAGGGCACCGGCAAGAGCCAGAGCGTCAAGAAGCAGGGCGGCAGCTGGACATGGTTCTTCACCAAGATCATCCTGGTTATCATTGTCGCTGGTGGCGCGTATGTGGGCTTCACAGCCTACCGATCCAAGGCCAAGTCGCACAGGTTCTAAGCCGGTGATATAACTGTATACGAACGGCGCCAACGCCGCGAATGAACGGACGGGAACGAGTTGACGAGACATAGGTCTCTGCTTAGACAGCATCATCTAGCTTTCCTTGATTCTTTTATATCTGTGTTTTGAGTAGGGAAGAGGCTGACGGGAAGGGACAAGCCGGTGAAGCATTGTGACATACCTCTGATACGAAAATCAATCTATTCCTTTGTTGTATTATGAATTCTATGTTTTCGATTAGTATGGTTATTAATTTGTTGTCTGAGAGTTGTGGCTCTGTGAAGAAGAATCAGGGGTTGAGTTCCTGTGAGAGACGCTCAGCTTGAAGAGGGTGTACTTGTCGTTAATATTGTGAGCCATGTCTGGTCTTCAGTGCCAATTGGGCCGTATCAAATTTGCTCAAAGTAGCCATATGATCCAAGTGTACATATGTCTCTGAAACTTGCTGATTGACTAAGTTAATTGCGGTATATTTACGGATTCCCCGAGCAGAGCCCACTCCGGAAGCGGCCAACTTCAGGGTAAGGCGAAGATAGATGAGAGGGACAATGCCGCAGGGATAGATGGATGGAGAGAATTTGGGACATTTATCATAAGGGCGCCTATCGCGTTCTCGTCGTTAATCATGGATGGTCCTGAAGTCATTGCCGGTAGGTGGACAATGCTCACAATTGAATGCACTTATTCATAACAAGAGTTGAGACAATAAGACAAGAGTTAGAGAAAGATAGCGCATTGCTAATGAAAAATAGCATTTCGGATATTCGCCCATAGTACACATTAAGAATCAGCATATCTATAAATATGCTCACTTACAAGACTCTACTATTCATGCAAGGCACGGTGCAACACACAAATAAACATCTTCAGCTGCCTTTACCTAAACCCATGATCAAACTGAACACAAAAAGGAGCTACAACATTCCACTGCATTCAGGTACACAACACATCATGATTACACGTTCCAGCGGGCGCACTAATCCTGAGCCGGGGTTTCGATTGAGTTGTAGTTAGGGGTTGAGTTGCAGAGCTTGATGTGAAGCTTTGCGTTGGGGTTAGTCTAGTCGATCCTCTACTCGTATTTTGAAAAAACTACCCAAAGCCCTCTCTATCATGATCTCTGCCGTCTGATTCCTCTGGTGGAAGCCCCCGTCATCTCTCCTCATGGCTCATCCCCGCCCTGGCCTTGGGCTGGCCACAACCCACTTCTATATCTGTAACTAGCTACGCCAAGCACCAACTTCCACGAGGTGGGCATCCAATGTCGAGATGCAATGGTAGCTCCATCAGCTGTAGCTCTCCCGATGTCAGCTTTTGGCACGCCCCAATAGCCGGATCCTGCTGATTGTTATGTACCTACGTAGTTCTGGTGCTGTAGGGGAAAGCTTTCTCCCTTCCATTCCAATCCACTGTGATCTCTCTTGTACAGGGCGCCAACCCTCAGCTGTCTTGCCTTTTCCCATCCCGGCTCGTCTTGTTTCGATCGAATTAATCATCATCATCTTGTTTCCTTACCTCTTCTTGAGATCTCTCTTTTGCACTTCAACTCCTTTATAATCATCATCAAGCTTACCATCTAATTCGACTGTCGTCACTCTTGAGTTATCCGGCTTGCCGCACGCTACCCATCACTGAGGACTCGCTGTTTGCTCACAGTGTCCCACTTGTACCTAAGCTGAACAACGACATCATCGCATCGCCCTTTGTCCCCTCTTCAGCCGACTCGTCTCATCCTCCCTCTACCACCACCAACGGATACAGTACCTAGTACTGCTAGACCTGCAGATCGTACATCGACCAATTGGCGCTAAACGGACCGCCTCTCGACGCCTCGTTGACTTATCATTGCAATTCGAGCGGAAACAAAGCACCGCAAGCGAGCTCGGGAAAGCGAGGAACCTGCAACAAGTTGCGACATCATCTTGCGCCTATCAATCCCCCCAGTGTCCCATCGCTGATCCGATCATAAAAGAGGGGCAGCTTCTGTTTGGGCCGAAGCTCCAGCTACACTACATCATCACCGTAGCGTGGTAAACCTTGTACTGTTGGTACCTTACCTCACCTTACACAACCATTCATCCATCACTTCATCTCGCATCTTTACGAGAAGCTTCATCTCAAAGTTTAGACAACATTAGTTTTGACTTGATTGTTGAAACAGCGGAAACGCAGACACGAAACCATCTTCCTACGTATCCAATCGCGGAATCATAGGTTAACTTTCCCTCCACCTTTTCCAGCCACCAGCCAAGGCACAGCATCAAACCATCCAATTGCCGAACGTGGTGGAATGCGCCAAGCTTCCGAAGTCTTTGTCCATCATAGCAACACGCAAAACTCTGC
Source organism: Fusarium sarcochroum (assembly GCA_013266185.1). Taxonomy (NCBI): domain Eukaryota; kingdom Fungi; phylum Ascomycota; class Sordariomycetes; order Hypocreales; family Nectriaceae; genus Fusarium; species Fusarium sarcochroum. The sequence continues at coordinate 3,882 of JABEXW010000204.1, forward strand.
TTCTCACTGTCAATCATTGTTGTTATTGTTACTCCTCCTGTCTGCGTCTACTAGTTAAGCCCAGAGCTCAGGTTGTTACTGTTGGTCTTAACAAGCTGAAGCTGAGAGCTTCCCCACAGAAGACAGCCCAGACTGGACAAACAGCACGTCAGAATCCAGCCCCTCCCCACTATTACGTTGTTGTGCCTGAACTTGAAAGAGCTCCAATTGCAAGGTTAGGTTAGGTTAGGTTGCACCAGACGAGCTCACTGACCTCTTGTTGGCTCTGGAGAGACACCAAACAAACGGGTCGAATCCTTCCAGCTTCTCGTCTCTTTGTCTCTTCTGTCATATTCTCAATTCGAGGAAGAAGACAAGAAGGAAAAAACTGTCTATCTAGGCACAAGTTAACCGGACATCCCACATTTGGATCCCGCATCCACGCCCACATCCACGCCCACCACCGACCGAACCGGCAAACGGTGCGATCGATCTGCAACGAGTCTTTCCTAACCTTTGGATCCATTCTACCGCAACCACCTGCCTTGCCTTAGTTCCTACTGTATCTTTTATCCCCTCCCCGCTTCTCTTGTAATCTCCTCCCCCTCTCTTTCTTTCGTCACACACTACTACTACCCTATGCCTTCCCTGGGGTTTCTCAAGAAAAAGCGGACCAGAGAGGGCAATCCTGACCCTTCGGCCTCAAGTCCAACTAGTCCAGTTACACCTACCACGTCCAGGACCAAGTCCATCTCTAAGGCTTTTCACCTGCCTCGAAATAACAGACATTCCACTTCGGCCCCGAGTGCGCAGCAGCAGCAGCCGCCGCAGCAGCAGTCACACCCCGATCATCAGGAAGGCGTCGCGCCTCAGACCAATCAACAACCTGCGCCGAACCAGCAGACGGCGGGAGCTACCGACGGCCAGCTACAAGACGATATGAATACGATCAACCTCCATCAGCCCTCGTACGGGACGGGCACCTCGATGAATCACGATCACCAGAACCTACCTAGTATCAACAACCTCATCAACCCGCCCCAACAGCAGCACCAGAATGATCAGGGGAATTCCTACAACAACAGTCAGACCAATCCACAATACCTAGCTGCTACGATAGACAATCATCGACCTCAAACTGTCAGTCCTGGAACCGATCCCGCCATCCTTCAACAGCAACAGCAACAGGCCTTGCCGCAGCCGAGTATGCCTCCACAGCAGCAGGCCGACTACCAGCAGCACCAACCACAACAACACCAGCAACCACCGCAGCAACAGCAACAACCGCCTCAACAGTTCCAACAGCAACAGAACCAGACGCAACAGCCACAGCCACAGCAGCAACAGCAACAGCCACAGCAGCAACAGCCGCACCACCAGCAGCAGGCTAGTAACGGTTCAGTGATGCGCGTCACAAAGGGCAAGTACTCGTTGGGTGACTTCGATATCTTGAGGACGCTTGGAACTGGTAGCTTCGGTCGAGTCCATCTAGTCCAATCGAAGCACAATCAGCGTTTCTATGCGGTTAAAGTTCTCAAGAAGGCTCAGGTGGTCAAGATGAAGCAGGTCGAACATACCAACGACGAGCGACGCATGTTGGCTGATGTCAAGCATCCTTTCCTTATTACCCTCTGGGGCACGTTCCAAGACTCCAAGAACCTCTACATGGTGATGGACTTTGTTGAAGGTGGAGAGCTATTTTCGCTTCTGAGGAAGTCGGGTGTAAGTTCCAGATGCGCTCCGCTGCAAGTCAATTTACTGACCCATTGCAGCGTTTCCCCAATCCCGTAGCCAAATTCTACGCCGCAGAGGTGACTTTAGCTTTGGAGTACCTCCACTCAAAGAACATTATCTACAGAGATCTCAAGCCAGAAAACTTGCTGCTCGATAGACACGGCCATCTCAAAATCACAGATTTCGGCTTTGCGAAGCGAGTGCCCGACAAGACATGGACCCTTTGTGGTACACCCGATTACCTGGCCCCTGAAGTAGTCTCTAACAAAGGTTACAACAAATCCGTGGATTGGTAAGTTAATGGCAATATCGATTGAAGGGAAATAAGCTGACATGTCGGGGCACATAGGTGGTCGTTGGGTATCCTGATATACGAAATGCTCTGCGGTTATACACCTTTCTGGGATAGTGGATCTCCAATGAAGATCTACGAAAATATTCTCAAGGGCAAGGTCAAGTATCCAGCATACGTCAATGCCGATGCCCAGAATCTCCTGGAGCGTTTGATCACGGCCGACTTGACAAAGCGACTGGGTAACCTGTATGGGGGCCCGGGAGACGTGAAGAACCACCCTTGGTTTGCCGAAGTGACCTGGGATAGGCTCGCCAGAAAGGACATAGATGCTCCTTATACGCCACCAGTCAAGGCTGGTGCTGGTGATGCCAGCCAGTTCGATCGCTACCCTGAAGATCCTGAGAAATACGGCATGATTGGTGGATCGGATGAGTGAGTGATCATTCCAACTGTAAACAAAGAACTCAGCTAACACATTTCTACAGATATGGACATATGTTTACGGAGTTTTAAGGATGTGCTTGATGGAGTATGCGATCGAGATTCTTGTATGACTAGGCTCGAGACAGACCTCGCCTGATGCGAACGACCATGAATGGGTGTCAATGATGGTGAAATGCTGGTACGCTGTGCTTTTGAAATTGGGGTTTCCCATGCCATGTTATTTCCAATGGTTCATGTTTGCGCGCAATTGCGGACTGGGATGATGGAAAAGAAGGGCTTTTATGGAGGGGCTTGAGCTGGAAACCTGCCCTGAACTGACAATGGCTGTTGATGAGCATGCAACGAGGTTATCATGTCTTATACAATAGGTTACAGAAACTGCCTTATCGAGCACGACTACATCCTTTAGTTGCTACCTACAATATACTCAATTCCTCTTGATTGGCCTGTGAAACGATACAGAGTTAGAATTCGAAACTTATGATCTATGCCGTCAAGTCTGCTGTTCTACGAATTCAATTGGACCTCACAACAGATATGTCGAATATCTGAGTTACTGCGCAAGCAATTGAGGACCAAAATTGTATCAATGGCCATGACGTTTCCACAAATTCGTCTTCATCTTGCCTCATTGTGATTGAGTGGCTTCAACAAGTTCCCTTCTCCACCCGGTGGACGGGTTCCTCTTTTTAGCGGCGGGCGGAGACTAATTAAGCCCGGGGTTGGGATTGGGGGCGGCCGCTCCATCAGATTAAGAGGGACGGACCGCGGCGAGAGGCAAGGAAGGAGACGGTCAAATTGTCGTTGCTGGTTGCCCGTTTGTAGAGCTCAAAAGTCACGGGGTTGGGGTCTGGCAAAAGGTCTTGCTGAGCGAGGCCATTGAATAGTTTTTCATCCAATTAATAAACAGTCCTGACGATCTTTGTCTTTCTTTGTCTAACAAAGACCAGGTAATTGTCGATTTTTGGGCCTGAAAGTTGCTGAATGTCACTCTGACATTTGATTCAGCCTCATTCAGTACCTACGACCAGGCTGTGCTCTATACTCACCGATTCTTGTTCTTCTTCCCACTTCTCATTCTCGTCACATTGGATATCGATATTTCAAGTGAGAGTTCCCGCAGCCCATCGCCAAGCTTTGACTAGCGAGCTGCAAGACCCGACACGGGCAGCGAACCCGGTGGAGGTGGCTTTTTTAGGACGCGTCTGAAGCCGTTTCAATTAACCACTGTCTACGAATACATCTCTCTCTCACGCCAACATTGAGGATTAAGCTCTTGAATCGCATTCGCAATGGACGATTATATGTTTCGGCATTATGTTGGGCAATGTCGCATTGTTAAAGAAGAGACGAGCTATGTCGAAATTTTCAACTACTCGGTATGCTCTCTCTGTGCCCCGCAAAGACGCTCATACAGAAGGACATTGCTTTACTAACGTGCTCATCAGGATCCGTTTTATAATACCTGCGAGGAGCACCCCTTGACGGATGATGAATTTGACAACTTTATACACCAAAGGGTAAGTCTGAGCTAGAAACATCTGAGCCATCTTCATTCACGGGCCTCAATTGACAAGGATAGGGTGCCTTTGCACCACCAGACACTCTGCGACAGGACACGAAGCTACTCAGCGGCATTCGACTAATGTGAGTTTCCTTCAATACTAAACGATGAGACAAGAACCTACTAACACCGTTGCCAAGAGTTCAAAAGAATGCCAGGCATCCCGATACCTTTCTTCCAAAAGTCATCTCACTACCGCCGGATAGGTACGGGTCCATGGTTCGTGCTATGAACTTGCCGTATCGAGGAATCGAAACTACCTCTGTAGTTGGCCCTTTCTTCTGGTGTGCACATGACCAAGACGATGATGACCCTCATCTGCGTAAGTTCAATGATGCTAGTCTCTTGCACGAGACATTTCGGTCACTTACAATTTATCACAGAAATCGTCCACCGCAAATCAGATGTCCTCAAGAAGGGTAGAACTCGTGGCTGGGAGATGCTCCTTTCTCATTCCTTCAAGACCGGCATCACTACTGGTTTCATCAAAGGAACTCCTAGCTCAGAGGTTGAAAAGTCCCTGACTCACCTCAAAGCCTGTGCCGACCAAGTTGGACACCCGATGTTGTTACCCATCATCATTCTGTCATACGATCTATCTCCTGAAAACGACGAGAAGCAGCGCAAAGCCCGCCACTGGCTCCGTCGCCTCGAGAACGCCGTCAGTCTGCGCAATGAGGTCGAGGAGCAGGAGCAGTATTTCCAAGACGGTCTGATTGATATTGATGGACTGAGCCGTGATCTTGTGGAGTGTCATGGAAATGTCATGTGGAAGCGACCTCAGGCGTACGAGGCGCTCGTCAAAGAGATAGAGAAGGCCATGGAGAATTTCCGGTACATGTGGATGACCCTGGGCCCTGCGGCCGAGGAACAAGGCGAAGTTGAGCGAAAACATCGCAAGGAAATCGACAAACTGCACAGGAGCATGTTGTCTCGTTTGGATTTCTACAAGGTCAAGCTCAAGGGCTTGGAGAATTACATCCACATAACCCTCGAGCGACTTAAGGTTCAGCGTGAAGCAGTAAGTTGTCTCTGCGGCCAACTTGAAATGCCACTAACATACGGGATAGCTCTACAACATCATGTCACAGCGCGAGGCGCGGTTGAACCTCGAGATTGCAGGAGAACAGAGGCGAATCGCCCATGCCAGCAAACGGGATAGCACAGCCATGAAGACGTTATCGCTCATGGGAGCACTGTTCCTTCCCGGGACATATCTCGCTTCTGTTTTTAGCATGACCTTCTTTGACTTTGCAGCGGGTTCGTTGATGTTATATCCGGCTTTCAGTTTTGCCTAATCGCTAACATATCCATCTCAGATGCCGACCCTGTCATTTCTGTTGAACTTTGGGTTTACTTTGCCATAACAGTTCCCGTCACTGCGCTGATTGTCGGCTGTTGGATGTTTATTGACAGACGTCGCCAGGAGCAGCACAAGAAGGACGACGCGGACCTTGAGAAGAATATCGACAAGATGGAGAAGGAAATCATGTTTGCCCTTCGCAAGCGGACGATGAGCAAGGCCAACACCTGGAATACCGTCAGCCCGCCCCCAAAACCGTAAGACTGGGACGGGAAGTGGTCGAACAACCTGTTGGATAGGTAATTTTCGGACAAAATTTCGGTTACGACGCAATTTTACGATTCATGAACACATTTTGACGCCATGTGTTACGATATATACGACTTCACTTCATAGACAGAACTCAGCTTAACGAACATGATGAAAAAGGTACATGCATACCTATATAAGTATGATACATTGAAATCTGAACATCTTCCCATATTACCAACGTCTGCCTGCATGCGGTCCAAGCAGCAGCCTTCTCGTTTTCGCGTGCCAATCTTTCTACAAGAAGTGACTTTAAACATCAGCACATTAATAAGTCCCGAATTAATCCCTCAGACTCCATGGTAGTTTGCCCATACCAGTTCTATGAGTTAAAAAGCATGCAAGCATTACCAAAATAAAACAGCCCTGACTTTTCTCCAAATAAGACCTTACGCCGCCCATGTGTAAAGAATCATGTGGCTAGATGCGGATCTGGCCTTCGCTAGAACCCCCAAACCATCTGCGGAAATCAGGCCCAGAGCTAGAAGATCCAGCACCTGCATCGCCATCATCGCCGCCCATCCATTTAGGCTTCTTGATGTCGCTGAACCACTTGGGCGCCTCGATGTTGTCCATGGTGTTCTTCATTCGGTGACCAATGATCTGGAAGAGGTTATCGTCCTCTGGTGGCTCCTCGTTCCAGTTTGCACCATAGCGAGATGTTGCTCCGCGACTGGGGGTTGTGGTTGGAGGCCGAGCAGGGGATCGAGCAGGTGAAGTTGAGGCGCCACGAGTAGAAGGAATTGAAAGAACGGGGGCAGACCGGCCTCCGGCTGTTCCTGCTACTCCTATCCTGGCGAGAGCATCTTCCCGGCGGTGGAAAAGGGTGTTTCCGCCGAGTTCACGAGAGATAAGGTCTCGGCCCTCGCGCCAGGAACCTGTGCCGTAGGTGGTGCCATTTTCCTCTTCATCGTCCATCACGTCCATGCCAACAAAGATTCGCTTGACTCTGCCATAGATGCCAAACAGGGTAGCAAAGACAGGGAAAAGCACGACAATGGGGAAGAGATCGTCAAACCAGCGACCCAACGGCGTGAAGTCAATCAGCTGGCCGAGGAAGTGATAGAATACCGTCTTCGAGTAGACTTGATTCGACAAGAAAGTGATGAAATTGTAAGAAATGGGAATTGTCAGTTTAGCAACCTGCATGGCATACCAGAAGGCAGATTCATGGGCTGTATTACGACGAACAAGCGCTCGGCCGCGCCAGACCTTGACCTCGGTCATTGATACAAGGGCAGCTGCACACATGTAACAAATCCAGAAGGCCGAGATGGCCTGTCCGGCGAAGCCGACTTCGGGCTTGTCGCCAACCCAGTGGTGCACCACAGTTAGTCTGATGACGGACAACTTGGGGAACGCAACCTTGACAACCTCAGACCAAACAATACAAGCGGATGCCGCCGCCAAGAACAAGCCAAGAATGACTTGAGCATAAGGCAGCACTTGATAGTAGTAAAGATATCGGGTATACGGTGTCAGAACGACTGTCTTTTCCCAGAAGGTTGCATGGGGCGAGGTTTCGCCGAAGTCGAGCTTTTTCGATGCCGCTGAGTCCAGAATCACCTGTGTTTCGGCCGCCTCCTGGACGAGCTCGCTCCAGGCGTTGACATATCGAGATCGAGCGTGTCTCGCGCGGACGTATTTTCTAGTAAGATCGGCAAGGTATTTTTCGGTGATGACATGCGGGATGATGGTGTTGTCGGTCCTTGAACCCAAGAGCGTGCTTCGGGGTTGAGATTCAGGAAGGTTGGCCATTTCTTGTAGTTCTTCAATCCAGTCTCGGAATGTGACTGCGCTCCCCGTCTTGCGCCGCCCAAGCTCGGCGACCTGAACTTCGATATCCTCGAGTTTCGCAATCGAATCCTCCATCTCTTCATAAACCTTGGGAGCCTTGCTCTGGAGTCGTCGCAGTCGTCCGCTTATGCTTGCACTGCGCATGAGCCGTCGGGGTATAGATACTAAGCCGTGACCCATAAGATAAATAGCCAATATCAACCCCCAACAGTACGCGAGAGCCATGATAGTGGCCTTGATGGCATTGATTTGAAAACTGAAACCGGAGGAAATGAAGAAATAGACCAGACCAATAGATCCGAAACCCAGGACGATGGCGTGGAACTGCGCATTACCGCGAACTGAGTACATGAATTTGTCGTATGGTTCTCGATATCCAGCGTCCGAGTATTCGGCCAGAAGTGGAAGTATAAACCTGGACGTACTGGTTAGCATGACACGCAACACAACCCATCAATCACCATACCAAGTCAAGGCGAATGTCAACCAGTATGAAATGCGCCATGAAACCAGAATGACTCGCTCAGGGAGCCATATTCCCCTCGAGGCTTCATCACCAGTAACTGCGCTTGAGGCAAGATCGATCGGGACGAGGATTACGACTATCGATGGTAGCCAGAGGGCGAAGAAGATGGGGATAAGATAAAAGGCCGGCGTCGTTCGGAGAGGGAGGTAGTATCGTAGAATCAGGAGGACGACAAGAGAGATAACAACTAAAGCGATACCTGAGAACACCGCGGAGCCAACCGGCGACGAACTGCTTGTTATGTGTAACATAGTGAAAAGTCGAGGCGCATGGCGCACAAATTTGTAAGGATGAGATTGAAACGAAGTCTGATGAGTTCTAAGATGGTTTGACTGACATGCGATAACTTAGCCAGGGGCACGGGCCGTTCGGACTAGACGAAGTGATACGTACCTGTCTTGCGTCATTGGGAGCACTCTGATTCAGTGAGTGTTGGCCTGGAAAATGGGGCGTAAAATGGGGCGCATAATGGTTCCTGGGGTGAACATGCCTTAATTGAATCGCGTAAGACAGACGCGCCGCCTTTGACAAGCGCGTTTTGGTGCAACTTTCTACCAAGCAACGACGACAGCCACAACCTGGGCGCATCACAAATTGCTTTGTTTATTTCCAGACTCTCGTTGCGCAAGATCGCATTCCCTTTCACATCCGTTCTCTTATATAATTTCGATTTCACGACATCAAGAGACAAAATGGCAGGCTTGCCAAATGCTGAGGATTGTAAGTGTGGTCTCCATCGCAGCTTGATTTGCGATCCATTCAATACTAACCATAGTCAAAGGGCTGAGCAATGCCAACGAAGTGATTCACATCAGTCTCGTGTCTCCCACCGAATCTGGTCTTCAACATGTTGCGACTTTTAACCCTCGACACTCCTACTCCATTTTTGGCGAGGACGAGCAGATCTTTGGCTACAAGGACCTCAAGGTCAGCCTGCGGTATCGCGCCAACGACATGCGACCGCACTTGAAGACTTCTTACAGCAAGAAATTCAAGGCTGTTGGAGGACCTGAACCGACAGATGTGGCCGCTATCCTCGAAGAGGGCAACCATTTGCCCAAGAGTATGTCATATCTCCTGTGCACGCGGAAAGAGAAATACTAACCATGCCCAGTCGCTTTCGCCAAGGCAAGCGATTTCGAAGACAGCTCCAAGCAGATGGGCGACAACTGGACACCACCCGGTAAACTTCACACAACATTCGATAGTCCCGACGGCCAGTACGAGATCTGGCGCGGAAACCTCGCCGACCCAGCCATCAAGCAACTCAACAGCCGCCTGCAATTATTCGTTCCCCTCCTTATTGAAGGTGGTACATATATTGGCCAGGACCCCGAAACGGACTCGTCTGAGCTCGATCTATCTGATGCCGACCGATGGACGTTCTTTGCTCTTTACCAGAAGCGAAAGGTGGCAGAGAAGAGCACATATGTGTTCGTAGGCTACGCAACAATCTACCGATTCTACTATTTCCAACCACCCACACCCCCAGCATCGCCACAAGCTGACGAGTGGGAACTGCCAGAGGGTGATTTGGATCTCGGCGAGCTCCCTTCCAGAACAAGACTGTCACAATTCGTTATTCTGCCTCCTTTCCAAGGCAAAGGCAACGGAGCGCGACTCTACAAGACCATCTTCGAACACTACCACAAGATTCCTCAGACCCACGAGTTCACTGTCGAGGACCCCAACGAGGCTTTCGATGACTTGCGAGATATCTGCGACTTGCAGTTCCTTCGCACGATGCCCGAGTTCAACAACCTACGAGTTGATACGGAGGTCGCCATCCCCAAAAAGGGAACCCTTCCGAAACTGATTGTAGGCAGTGACAAGCTCGAGACTATCCGGCTTCAGGCTAAGATTGCCCCTCGTCAATTTGGACGAGTGCTCGAGATGCACTTGATGTCTCAATTGCCGGAGTCAGTACGACCAACCATGGCCATTGATGAGGAACAGCCAGCTGCGACAAAAGCCGATACACACCAGGAGAAAGTGTGGAGCTTGATCGTCAAGCAGCGACTCTACCGTCACAACAAGGATTTACTTTCTCAAATCGAACCTCGGGAGCGTGTCGAGAAGCTTGATGATACTCTTCATGGTGTTGGACTGGAGTACGCGCGTATCCTGGCTGCTCTTGGTCGCTCTGAGAAGCATTCTCAAAGCCAATCGACATCCAACGGCAAGCGAAAGCTGGATGTGGAGGAGGATGAGGAGACTTCTAGGAGCAAGAAGGCTCGTGTGGAGGACGCCTAGATATTAATGGACTGATTTGTACGAGAGTTACACAAGGGAACGGACGTTAGGCGTTAGGAAGTGCGTTGGACAGAAAACTGTATGATAACATTGTATAAATCTAACCGTTACACCTATACCCCCGGCTACCTATTCTATGCAATGCAAACTAAATCACCTTACCAAAAGTGAAAACTATCCTTAAAAAGCTGTCGTAGGGTCTGCCTAGTGCTAATTAATACAAGAGGGAAAGATGTATCAGGAGAAGTGCGCCTCAGCTCTGTCTGAGACTCTTCGGTCGGCTTTAGCTCGGGTTCCTGAATTTGGGCCGAGTTAGGTTCAATGACCGGTTCTAGTGGACAAGATTTGGAGGTCTGTGGTCGAAGCTTCTTGGGAAGCCCTGATGGATCGTCATGGTCGTGGCCTATTCACTCGTGATTTGGTGCTCCATTGAATCTCGTCCCATTCACCCCCTCAACTCCCTTTCCAATTTCACCCGCCACGACAGCGGCCTCGCGCACAGCTCTTGAGACGGTGCTGCGGACTCTACCCTCCTCGAGGACCAGGACACCACCGATGGTGCAGCCTCCAGACGTGCAAACCTTCTCCCGGAGCAGAGCAGGGTGCTCGCCGTTCTGGACAAGGCCGGCAGTACCTCTCATAGACTGTGTGGCCATGCGCTGGGCGTCGGGACGGGGAATGCCCATAGCGACAGCACCGTCGATAGCAGCCTCTAGCACCAGGGCGAAGAAGGCTGGACCTGAGGCACATAGAGCGGTGGAGGCGTCCATGTGTCGGGTTGGCAGGTAGACGACGTCACCAATGCGCTTAAAGATCCAGGTGACAAGGCTCTCGGTGGCATGATCGAGAGGAGGGTTGGGGGAAGCGATGACAGTCATGGACTCTCGGATCACGGCAGCGGTGTTGCACATGGCTCGGACAATGCGACATCGGCCATCCTCTTCAGGGTCCTTCGAGGGCACAGCACCGTGCAGGGCGATCTCGATGTCCTCGACGGTGATACCAGCGCAAACGCTGATAAGAAGCTTGCCGTGCAAGGCCTTTGAGATACCTGGCTCACTAAGAATCTCCTTGACCATCCATGGCTTACATGTCAGGAGAACGACCTCAGCCTGCTGGACAGCACCAATGTTGTCGTTGTGGACCACCTTTAGGATGGAAGAGTGCTCCCAGAGTGAGCCCTTGACGCGCTTGGCACCAGCAGGTGTGGCTACGCTGGCGACGAAGCGCGAAGGTAGTCGCCCAGGAACCTCGTCTCCGGGAGTTGAAGCTCCTGATCTGGGGATTGCTTGGAGGGGCTTGGGTCCCTGCATCTCGGCCAGAGAGTTCAAGATGCCACTGAGAATAGCAACGCCCATGGTACCTGTGTGATCATTAGCACATGGAAATGGTTTCAGAGCATGCTAAAAAAGTTCGAATATCACGATCTGTGCATCTATACAGGTATGTTGTACAGACTTGTGCAATATCAAGTATATGGACATGCATATATGGGTCTGTGGTTACTTACCGCAGCCAAGAACCGCCATGGTAAGATCTGTGCTTCCATTTGTGCCGTAGGGCGTAAGAGCCATTGTGTTAGGAGACATGATGTTTGCTGTATCCAAAAACCACTTGGAGGGATAAAAGTTTTATAGAGGGGGAAAACTTTGGTATAGAAGAGAGGCTAGTTGAGAAGTAGTTTGGTGGAGGTCTGGAGGCGGGAGGCTTCAAAACGGGGAAGAATGGGGAGCGGAATAAAGAGCTGAAAAGCTGGGGAAATCGAGGGAGAAAAGAGACTTATATAATAATGAGATTGCACATAAAAGATGGGATCTAAACCTTCTTGTTTACATGTGTACTCTTCCAACCAGGCAACGTTAAGGTGCTTTTGCTGCCCAATGCGCGCATTCTGCCCCGTATTCCATAAGGAAAACGAAGCAAAAACGGGTTAAGGGGTAACATCAAGTACATACGTACGTATTTCTATCTACTAACATAGTTAAACGGGTGCTATTCACCGAGAGAAAAGACGAAGCAAATTACAGACGGTCAAAGTCTCACCATGTCAGGAGATGAAAACTGTCAGTGCCCCCCCGGAATGCGCGACATATTCTCCCGTTTGCTTCCGACTTCTTCCAAACAAGCCTTGTAGTCTCGCCCGGACCTCTCTTGATAGGTGTAGTTGCCCCCTGTGTTGTGAGGTAATTCGGAACGTGAGCCCCTGACGATGGACGCTCAGCGAAACGCACACACTTGACAGGCTTTCACCGGCCGCCTGTTTGGGTTAGAGCCATGCGATACACCTTCGGCTAGTCCGGCCCGGTCACCTCGAGTCATTTGGGATGAAGCTGAGAGAAAAAGTAAAAAAATGACACCCGATATTGAATCTGAAAACGCGGGATGGCGAGTGAGTCCTTGTTATTCCCGGTCAAGGTCTCAAATTCGCTCACCTCGGGTTAGCACAGCCACAACGTGGCACAATTTCTCGACCCACTATCAACCTCAATCAACAAATTGCCTGGGCTTCTCACCTACCACCCAATCCAGCTAAACCACCTACTTGTTGTAACTATACCAAACCTTGGGGACCCTGCCTCGCCAGGTTCTGGCTGTGATAGTTTCAAGCCCTGACCTGTCACTCAAAGCTTCCGAACTTCCGAGACCCATCGCTTAACATTCCACTTTTAATTACACCTTTAATACTTTGGGGGTTGAGACTCACCCTTCTTCGCTATGGCCGACCCTTTTGAGGTGCGGATGCGCTTCACCTCTCAGCTCCAGCATCTCAACGCCTCGGTGGCATCTGCCCAGAAAGCTGCCCAATATGCCCTCAGATACAGAGACATGGACGAGGACTTGCATTCGTGCATCCTTGAACAGCTTGAACGAGTACGTAAAACCCTCTAGTTTCAGTGTGAACTCATCGCTAACCTAAGCTAGCAGAATAACATGAACACACGTGCCAATATCATGTACTTCATTGAACATTTTCTGGACCTGGCACAACGCGATGGACACCCCGACTACATTCGGATGATGCAGCGTGACATTATTCGTGTCGTCGATGCTGTTGCCCCCGATGATGGATCGGGTGCTGCCAACGTCAAAGTGGTTCGAAAGGTGAGTTGATCCCCGCACGATGGTGCGCCTCAGACTTGTTCTAGAACCCACAGCTCACATTCAGCACAGGTCTTGCAAGGTCTTGAAGGAAAGGGTTACCTGGAATCACAGGCGGTAAGCCAGATTGAGGATGTCATCAAAGAGCGTGAGACAAACGCAGACGACCTTGGTCTCGCCTCGCCAAATGGGGACGTTGAGATGACAGACATGCCCCCTTCACAAACCATACCCAAGTCTGGTCGAAAGGGCACATCGCATCAGCTCGACAAGCGCCAGATTGAGCAACGAATTGAGGAAGATCGAGAGCGTCACAAGCGTGAGCGTGAGAGTATATGGGCCATTCCGAAGGCTGAAAACGCAGAGATGAGTAGGCTATGGGAGGAGACGAGCGATTTCGGAGAGGATGATGACCGTCTGCTTACCGAAGAGCTGGACGATTTCCAAAAAGAGATGGAGATCCAGTCTAGTTGCCATCATCACCAAGGGACGGCGAATGGTAACCGTCACTGAACTGAACCGCGATATCTCGTTTTGTGTCGGCATTTGAACGGCGTTTGGATCTGGGTTCGCATTTAGGGATTGAAACAAAATATTGATACCCGTCGTTTTGGGCATGGTTGGGTAGGGTAGTGAGGTTTGAAGTCGATTCGTCATGAAAAATGAGCTCATATAGAGGGCAGCACGTCAAGGCAAAGGCTATCTTCAAGTTCGTTCAATATGATATGATCATTAAAAAAGCACCCTCCAATGAACCTTTTCAAAGAGTACATATTGTTAGATACTAGTACATATGTTTTTATACATGCAATCCAGCCATCTATCGTGCCAAGTCGCTAGTCGTCATGTTCCAGAGAGCAGCCATTTTACTCCATTACCACGGTAGCGCCCAGCTCCTTCATAGCGGTAATGATCTTCTCCGCATCCTCCTTGGGGACGTTCTCCTTCATCATCTTGGGTGCGCTCTCGACGAACTTCTTGCTGTCCACCAAGCTCAGACCGAGCATGTTCTTCACCTCCTTGATGACCTTGGCCTTGGAGGCAGTCTCGAATCCTTGAAGCTTCAGAGTGAAGAGCGTCTTCTCAGCGGCGGCGGGAGCGGCCTCCTCAGCCTCCTCGACAGCAGGGGCAGCGGCGGGGGCAGCAGCAGCGAAGCCGCCTATGGGCATATCGGGAATGTTGAGCTTGCTCTGTTGAAACGGTCAGTCAGCGATGCGGAAAAAAGAGGGCGCTTTCTTAAGCGGCCAATTGAGTATAAATATAGGGCGGGCACAAACCTTGAGGCTTGAAACAAGGTCAGCAGTCTCAAGAAGAGTAAGCTGGCTGATCTGGTCGACAATGGCTTCGATCTTGGGGTTTGAGACGGGAGCGGCTTCGGACGAGTTCCATCTCCTCGAGGCGGCCGGGACACGGACGAGCTGTGCGGGCGCTCGGGCTGCGCGAGCGGATCGGAGCTGACGAGCGCAGCTCTGGGCGGCGAACCGACAAGACATGGCCATTGTTGCGGGTGGAGGGGTTGAGCTGCTCAATTCGAGGTCGAAAGGGTCGTCGCGTGCGGGCGTCTGAGGGAACGTCTTGAAGTTTTTCGACCTCTCTCGATGTTCTGGCGGGCTAGCGGCTTAGTCACGTGTTTGACTGGGCCCTGCACTTTTGTACTTGAGCATGGGTCGAATGATGTTGCCGTAGACGTTCAAGAGTTAGGATTGGTATCGTATATTATGTCTATTTGATTTTGTGAACAGAAGTGTACTGGAAAATATCTACATAGGCCAAAGAAATACCGCGGGTAGCTTCAATTGCTGTTGCTTGTAGTTGTTTCCGTATGTACCTAATTACAATAAATAGATAGTCACATAGCTTGACATCCTAAACCGAGGCCATCTATACATTCATAAGGTATAAGAACGTTGAAATTATCTCTAGGTAATATTAAGATCAATACGGATGAGAATTGGGTTACTGTCAGCTTGCTTCAAACCGATGCCTTCCTTCAAGCCGTCAATTCTCATGCAATCAAAAGTCAGGGTCCGTGACCAAAATAGATTAGTGTATTCATGATTGGCTCGGAATTTCTGCCTGCCGATAAGATAAGAAAAGAAAAAAAGTTGCAGACAGTGGGCCTGAGTTGAGCAAGCACCAGCATCGACAGCCAAAAATCCGTCGACACGAGCGCAATCATGGGGAAGATTGATGTCTCGCGGCAGAGGAGGTCGCTCCTTGCGGATGCGACTGTATTGGAACATCTGCCCGCAGAATTACTGGCCATTATTCAAGACCAGTCCTCGACAAAATTGCTGGATGCTGTTGCAGAGGCGGCTCTTTGCCCGCCACTTACAGAGCGTATCTTTGCGCATTTCGAGCATGTCTTTCCAGATATCTGTGCTCGATGGATTCTCAACCCCGGAAATGAACAACAACGCATACGAATATACTCGGCATTAGCACGCATTCTACCTTTTGCTCCTTATCTTTCAACCTTTTTCGAATACGCCGCTTCTACCCCCGAAAAACCGACTAATTTCCCTTCACTCCGACTTCCACCCTTGAGACTCGACCAAGATGCCATGCCCCAGGATGGAGAGACCTTATTACAGAGTCTTCTTGTTGCTTGGAGGCTGATCAGTTTTGACTCTCGCAACTTCGGACCGCTAACTTCTGCTGCGTTGATGCAGACCCTGTTTAAGCATGAGAGTAAAGCCGTCCGTTATCTCGCGACCAGGATTTTCATTCAACTCCTCCACGGATCCGACTGGAAGCTTGAATCTCTTATTCAGGAACATATTGGCAAGAACGAGGCTATCCTCGCAGACTTCGACGGTAGATCGATCGACTATGGGTTCCTATCCTTGTACGAACAGTCTCGAGTAAAGTCCTTCCTCGCTTTACGTCAAGAAATACAAGCTGCGCATGAAGCCGACGACAATGATTCTCCGTGTTCCCAGACCCTCACACGTTTTGTTGTCTCCTATGGAAATGTCATCCTACCCAGACCCCTCGGTCCAACTGGGGAGCCCTCGAACCTCGTACTTACCCCCACGACTATTTCTAACTTGGAGCAATTAGCGACCATGCTTCGTGAATCCGACCCAGTTATGCTGCATGGCCTTCCTGGTGTTGGAAAGACCGCCCTAGTTCATGAACTGGCCAAGCAGCTTGGCATGTACTCCAACATGGTCACATTGCACCTTAACGAACAGACGGATGCGAAGATGCTCATCGGCTTATACTCGACCGACTCGAAGCCCGGCAGCTTTCAATGGCGACCTGGTGTGCTAACTACGGCAGTGAGGGAAGGACGATGGGTGCTGGTGGAAGATCTTGATCGAGCTCCAACTGAGGTCCTGAGCACGCTGCTCCCTCTGATCGAACGAAAAGAACTTCTTATTCCAAGCCGAGGCGAGAGAATACGAGCTGCCAGCACATTCCGACTCTTCGCGACCGTACGAACATCCCGAGGCATGAATGGACGAGAAAATCTGCCTAGTCTGGTTGGAATTCGTTTCTGGCAGACTCTGAGTACCCAGGCTCTTGCAGCGTCTGAGCTTGAAGACGTTGTGGTTCAGACGTATCCTATCCTTCGAAAGTTTATTCCTGGCATTCTGGCAGTGTATGCCCGCCTGTCTCGTTTTGGCAACAACCCTGGAGCGTTGGCTCGGGGCCGCAATGTTATGGATCGCCAAATGACATTAAGGGACCTGCTTAAATGGTGTCGTAGACTGCGCGAATGCCTGGTTGCCGCTGGATCAAAAACCGGAGAGGAACCGATTAGCGAGACGACACGCGACTGGATGTTTATGGAAGCGGTTGATTGCTTTGTTGGTAGCTGTCCTCACCCTGAAATTGGAAAGCAGCTTATCTTTGCGATCGCTGAGGAGATGCACCTCTCCAAAGAACGGGCAGAACACTATGTCACTGCCAATATACCCCCTTTGGATGAGACCGACAACCAGTTCAGCATTGGTCGCGCCGTGTTGCGCAAGAAGAAGCACTCAAACCGAGTACAAAAGTCGAAACGGCCATTTGCCAGTACAGCGCATGCCAAGAAGCTGCTGGAGCAGATTGCCGTTGCCGTCAAGCTGAACGAACCCGTCCTTCTGGTCGGAGAAACGGGTATCGGCAAGACCACTGTTGTACAGCAGCTGGCTGAGTCTTTGGGCCATAAGCTGATCGCGGTCAACCTTTCTCAGCAAAGTGAGGTCGGTGACCTTTTGGGCGGCTTCAAGCCCGTCAACACGCGGACGTTAGCAATGCCCCTGAAGGAGGAGTTTGAAGATCTTTTCTCTGCAACCGGCATTTCTGCGTCCAAGAACCAAAAGTACCTTGAGCAGGTTGGCAAGTGCTTTGCCAAGGGACAATGGTCAAGGGTCTCAAAGCTGTGGAAGGAAGCTCCTAAAATGTTCAACAAGATTGTCAAAGAGTTTGAGCGAACCCATGCAGAGCAAGCGGAGACGCGAAACGGTGATGAGCAGCCCACGAAACGTCGAAAGACTCAGTCTAAGCTGCAAACCCTGCTCGATCTTCGTCCACGATGGGACATGTTTGCTCGTAACCTGGAACAATTCGACGTCCAGATCTCTGGAGGCTCTGGCAGTTTCGCCTTTTCTTTCATGGAAGGAAACTTGGTTAAAGCTGTTCGTAATGGCGACTGGGTTCTTCTCGACGAGATTAACTTGGCCTCACCCGATACTCTTGAGAGTATTGCAGACCTCCTGACTGGACCCGATGAGAAGCCCTCCATCTTGCTGTCGGAGACTGGTGAGATTGAGAAAATTGAGGCTCACCCCAACTTCCGCATTTTCGGTGCGATGAACCCCGCGACAGATATCGGAAAACGCGATCTTCCAGTTGGTATTCGCTCAAGATTCACCGAAGTCTATGTTTCAAGCCCAGACAAGGACCTCAAAGATCTGCTTACAATCATCAAGACATATCTCGGAAGCAGTAGCAGCAAGCACGACCAAGCGGCGGATGACATCGCACGTCTCTATCTTAACACCAAGCGACTGGCTGAGGAGAAGAGATTGGTCGATGGCGCGAACGAGGTTCCTCATTTCAGTCTTCGAACTCTCACCCGCGTCTTGAGTTACGTGAACACCATCGCTCCTTATTACGGTGTGCGGAGAGCACTTTACGAAGGTTTCTCCATGGGATTCCTTACACTCCTCGACCGAGAATCTGAAAAGATGCTCGTTCCCCTAATTTCTCACCACCTCTTTGAGAAACATGGAAACTCTCAGTCATTACTTTCTCAAGCGCCAAAGCACCCGAACGATGGGAAGCAATACGTGCGATTTAAGAACAAGAACCGAGACAGGCAATATTGGCTATTCCAGGGCCAGGAAACTCCCATCGAGCGTGATGATTATATCATCACCCCTTACGTGGAACGCAATCTTCTCAACCTTGTTCGAGCCACTTCTACGAGACGCTTTCCCATTCTTATCCAGGGTCCCACGTCCGCCGGAAAGACGAGTATGATCGAATATCTTGCAAACTTTACAGGCAACAAATTTGTGCGAATCAACAACCACGAGCATACCGATCTTCAAGAATATCTGGGCACATACATTTCCGGGTCTGATGGCAAACTCCGTTTCCAAGAAGGTATTCTTGTGCAAGCGATGCGCCAAGGTCACTGGATTGTGCTTGATGAACTGAACTTGGCACCGACTGATGTTCTCGAGGCTCTGAACCGTCTTTTGGACGATAATCGTGAGCTTCTGATTCCCGAGACTCAAGAAATTGTCAAGCCTCATGAAAACTTCATTCTGTTTGCTACTCAGAACCCTCCTGGTCTTTATGGTGGTAGAAAAGTGCTTTCAAGAGCGTTCCGTAATCGATTCTTGGAGCTTCACTTTGACGACATCCCAGAAGACGAGTTGGAGTTTATCCTGCAACAGCGAAGCCGTAACACCTCTCCTCCCGACTGCCGAAGAATTGTCACTGTCTACAAGGAACTTTCCAGACTTCGTCAGACCAGCCGACTTTTCGAACAGAAAGACAGTTTTGCCACACTTCGAGACTTGTTCCGTTGGGCGCTGCGAGAGGCGGATACTCGCGAAGAAATCGCTAATCACGGGTTCATGCTGCTGGCTGAAAGAGTTCGTGATGAAGAGGAGCGCGTTGCTGTTAAGGAAGTTATCGAAAAGGTCTTCAAAGTCAAGATTGATCCCCAAGACTTGTATTCTGCTACTGTGGCTCCTGAACTGAAGCATTTTACCAGAAAGAAGAATAGCCAGGGTGTTGTGTGGACCCATGCGATGCGTCGACTTTATGTTCTCGTTGCCCGTGCATTGCGCAACAACGAGCCTGTCCTTCTAGTTGGTGAGACTGGTTGTGGAAAGACGACGGTTGTTCAGTTACTCGCGGAAGCACTGGAGAAGGAGCTTCACATCGTCAACGCCCATCAAAACACTGAGACGGGTGATCTGATTGGCTCACAAAGACCAGTCCGTAACCGCGGAGCCATTGTAGATGCCATGGATGTGGACTTGAAGTCGGTTCTTCAGACTCTTGGTTTGGATATCTCTGGCTCAGTCGAAGAGCGTCTTGACCGATACAAGGCGCTCGACCCCTCTGTTAGCATCAACATTCCCGAAGAAGTCCGAGAGAGGATTGGTTCAAACGAGTCACGAAGCAAGGCCTTGTTCGAGTGGGCAGACGGAAGTCTCGTGGAGTCCATGCGAGAAGGCCATTTCTTCCTTCTCGATGAGATTTCCTTGGCCGATGACTCGGTTCTTGAACGTCTGAACTCGGTGCTTGAGCCGTCGAGGACACTTCTCTTGGCTGAGAAGGGAATCGACAACTCGTTTGTCGTTGGAGCTGATGGCTTCCAGTTCTTCGCTACTATGAACCCTGGTGGTGACTTTGGAAAGAAAGAACTGTCGCCTGCGCTGCGAAACCGATTCACTGAAATCTGGGTTCCCGCTTTGTCCCAGAGCGAGGACATCCATGAGATCGTTAAGACAAAACTAGTTGGCGACTCTAAGCAACTTGTTGAGGTTGTTGTTAAGTTTGCCGCCTGGTTCGGTGACACGTTCAGGTCTATGGCCTCGGCGCCATTCTCTGTCAGAGAAATTCTCGTCTGGGTTCAATTCATCAACAATTTCCAGTCTAATGAGCCCATCGTTTCACTGGTTCATGGCGCCTCGACAATCTTCATTGACAGCATTGGCGCAAACCCTTCTGCTCTCCTCGCCACAGACCCGAAGTCTCTTGGCCAGCAACGACAGAAATGTCTCGACAAGCTAAGCGAACTCATTGGCAATGACATTTCTGGCATATACGAGACACACCCGGAGCTGTCCATGGACGATAACTCTCTGACTATTGGACATTTCAGCATTCCGCGCGCTTCTACAGGTGTGGCTGACCCTGGTTTTGCTTTCCATGCACCCACTACTCGTCTGAACGCAATGCGAGTCCTTCGAGCATTACAAATGCAGAAGCCAATTCTTCTCGAAGGTAGCCCTGGTGTCGGAAAGACAACCCTCGTCGCCGCCTTGTCCCAAGCATGTGGCCAGCCATTGACAAGAATCAACCTGTCTGACCAGACCGATTTGATGGACCTGTTTGGTACTGATGTACCAGTTGAGGGAGCCGAGGCCGGTAACTTCGCCTGGAGAGACGCGCCGTTCCTTCAGGCCATGCAAAAGGGCGAGTGGGTGCTTTTGGATGAAATGAACCTTGCCTCCCAATCTGTTCTGGAGGGTCTGAACGCCTGTCTTGATCATCGAGGCGAGGTTTACATCTCAGAGTTGGATCAAGTTTTCAAGCGCCACCCAGACTTCCGTTTGTTCGCTGCCCAGAACCCTCACCATCAAGGTGGCGGCCGAAAAGGATTGCCTGCCTCCTTTGTCAACCGTTTCATCGTTGTCTACGCCGATGTTTTCTCAGACGACGATCTGAACCTGATCGCAACACACAACTACCCCAAGATCTCCCCACCGGTGATCAGCCAACTGATCCAGTTTGTGTCCCAGCTTGACCACAAGCTTTCCGTTGAGAAGTCTTTTGGAAGTCAAGGAAGCCCTTGGGAGTTTAACTTACGTGACGTCCTTCGCTGGTTGAAACTTCTGGACTCCCCCGATCCTCTGCTACATAATGCCCATACAGAGGACTTCCTTGACATCATCGTCCGACAGCGTTTCAGAACTGAGCGGGACCGAGAAGAGGTGAACAATCTCTTCACCATCATTTCTGGCGCATCGCCGAGACAGCATAGCTTGTACCATGACATTAACCCGATGTTTGGTCAAATCGGATTGGCTCTTCTCGATAGACATCCTCATTCCCAGCCGGAGCGACTGCCCAACATAGATATTGTTCCTAGACTGTCTGAGCTTGAGTCACTTATGATCTGCGTTAAGCAGAATGTTCCCTGCATTCTGAGCAGCCCCTCAGGTTATGGCAAGTCTGTTCTCTTGGAACATGTTGCTGCTTTGGCTGGAAAGTCTCTTATCGTCTTCCCCATGAACGCTGACATCGATACCATGGATCTTGTTGGTGGCTTTGAGCAGGCGGACCCCCTGCGAGAGGTTAACGCTGCTCTTCGAGCGTTGCAGCAAGATTTGCAAAACTCTATCATGTCAGTCGTACCCGAAGACATTCCCAACGAAGCCCTACGCCTACTTCACTTGCTTGATGGGTTTACTGGTGACGTCGAGTCACTTCCAGCTATCACCGACTGTGTGAAGAGCCTGCTTCTGAGCGTTCCTGCGAACTCTGAGGTGGCAACCGCGTTGTCCAAGGCCCTTGTTCCTCTTCAGCATTCCCTGGTGTTGGAGAACCCCCGCTTTGAGTGGCTGGATGGAGTTATCGTCAAGGCCCTACAGCTGGGCGAGTGGTTAGTTCTTGACAACGCGAACATGTGTAATGCTTCGGTCCTGGATCGATTGAATTCTCTTCTCGAACCAAATGGCTTCCTAAGTATTAACGAGCATTGTGGCCCCGGTGGAGAGCCTAGGATCGTTCGCCCTCACCCTGACTTCCGTATCTTCTTGACCGTGGACCCACGATACGGCGAGCTCTCACGAGCAATGAGGAATCGTGCTGTAGAAATTCACATTCATACTCCACCCCCGGCTCTCGACCCCTCTTACACCAGAGTCGTTAGCGTGGAGAGCAGTCTGCAACGTTACAGCACGTCTCGGCAGATTGCCGACTCTGTTTCTGAAAGTGATGGGTCCGTCAAGGTCGTCGAGCGTGCTCTCGAAACCCTCTCGATTACCGATGTGTCTCTTCTCCCTCGGTTTGCGGATACTCTGCCAAAGAGTGATGTTAACAAAGAACCATTCAGCGTTGGAGTCATAGGGTTGCTTGATTTCCTTCACTCAGCCAACGGCGCAGACGGTGTCAATGCCATTTCTCGCTTATACACATCTCTGGCAGTCCCTGATGGACTCAATCCCGCTCAACCGCTGCATCCTCTTACCAACTTCCCAGTCACTCAGCTGTTGTCATCACCGGATCAAGCGCGATGGCTTGGTGCTTGCCTGGAGTTTTACCACGAACTGTATCACCTGCAGAACTCCATCGAGGAACAGCGCCGCCAGGCCCAGGTCAATAAGTTGACGGCCCTCAACCGACTTCAAAGATCTCTGGTCAGTGACCGTGTTGCAGCCGTGTCCAAGGATGCTACTGTAAAGCTAGCTTCTTTCTTAATTTCCACCATCAACGCGACAAAGGAGTGGCTCGATTTCAATTTCGAGTCATTCGAAACATGGATGGAGCGAGTTCGCATACTCAGGGGCGTTGTACGCTATCTCGAGCGCACCGTTCGGCTCGCTATCGAGGTCGACTTTGACGAAGCCAAGTTTCAGGCACATCTTGCTCAAGGTGCAGACTTCCTTCAAAGGCAACTGGATACCTCAACAGGGGTACAGGAGCGGGAGTTTGTCATTCTCCTCCTTGATCGGCTAGGCAAAGACTTCACAGCTGGGTTTAAGCTGTCTACTGGTCTCAGCATGGAGTTGCTTTGGCACATCTTCCGGCCAACTCCTCTACCTACGAAGATGGTCTTAGACCGAACGCTAGAGCTTGAGAAGCTTGGTGCTAGGTTTGATGCTCTCCGCTGGAAGGCTGGCGCATCGATTCCCGATCTGGCGAAAGCCATGATTACTCTTGAGAAGGCCTCCGGAATTTTCCGCGGTGATGTTCTAAATGTCGACAGCCTTCTACAAGATTTGACTACAGAAATCGAGTCCTTGGAGGGTCGAATCGGCGCCGATGAGGTTGAGCGCAAGCCCTTCATGGTAGAAGAGTTCGAAGGACTCCGCCAGGTTTCAATGCTCAACTCCCTGACCTCGGATAATGCAGAACTACAAGTGTTGTCCGATGTGCCTACACAGGCTGGAATGATGCTTGCCAGCTCTGACAACCAAGCCGCGCTCCTCCAGTCCGTGGAGAACTTGGTCTACCAGAACCAGTTCTCTTGGGATGGAAAATTCGTTTCTTCATTCTGGTCCAAGTTGCAAAGCCTAGGATCCGTTAACCTGGGTTCTTTGGCTCTCCTTGAAGCCGAACTTCCAGTTGCAGGCCGACAACTTACAAACTTGAGTGCCGACTTGATGGCGAACCCTCTTACAAGACTTAACAATGTCCTATGCAAGCTTGTTCTTGAAGTATTTAGCGCTCATGGCCAGCATCTTAAGGATGCCGTCATTCAAGCAGCTCAGTTGGCCTCCCAAGATCCTGCAAACAACGCAAACGTTTTTGATGACCTTGAGTCCCGCATCGAAATAGATCACTTCCGCCAAATTGCGATTGAGCACTTTGTCCCTGTTCTCAAGGCTCTCGCTGCTTCAAAGCAAGACACGCAACGGCAAGCCCACTTGTCCGCTTTTGCATGGATTCACTTTAGCATTGGAACCGTCAAGCTATATGTACCGGACCGCGTCTTCGACCCGCAAAGCAGGCCCAAGATGGAGCGCGAATTTCTTCAGGAGATGCATGCTCTTCTCAATCAGCGAACGGATTCACTACGAACGTTTGAAAAGCGCTTCACTGGACAAGACACGAATGAGCGCATCCGCCTGCTCGAGGAAGAATCTACAACCCTGGGTCCCCTTCCTGAAGAGGTTCGACCTATCTACAGACCAGACCAGTCAGAGCTTGGCCGTCTGCATGCTGAGTTTTCTAATGTGCTGAAGGCTGTCACTGGGCCTACTCTGTCTTCAGCTTTGCAAGTTCTTGACAACGATCCAGCTCGAGCGGCCGAGGAGCTGCAGCTGGTTCGGGAAAACGTCCTTAGGCTCTTGGACCGACTTTCTGCTCGCTTTGAAGCATACCAAGACATGACACGACCTACTTCAAACCTTTTGCGTTGTCTCATGATTGGTCTTTCATTGTGCGATGCCGCATCAGCTCGCAATCTGGCCCCTGCCTCTCAGCAGCTTCTTGAGGTTACGCCATTCCTAGGTGGAAGCATGTGGAACCAGAAGGACGGTGACTTTTCGTCTAGAACCTTTGAGTTCCTGAATTACATGACAGTGGTCGTCAGTGTTGAAGGCATCGAGAATGTTCAAGACCAAGCTCGCGAAATGGTCTTCAAGAGCGTCCATAGCTTGTATGATGAGTGGACCAAACGACTTGAAGCGGACCGCAAGGAACAAGCCGCAAAAGGTAGCCTGTATCGCTTCCGAGGCTCCCTAGAAGATGAGGAGGAAGTCGATGCTGAGGAGTTCAACGAGCTGTTCCCAACGTTTGACGACGAGGAAGCCGCCAATGCCCCTGCCACCAAGAAGCAAGACGAAGTCCGTGATCAGTCGTTGCGAGTCGCTCAAATTCACAAGAACCTCTTCCTGGACCGACAAGAATTTGTCCCAGCTCTCAAAGAAGCTTGTCAATCTGTGGGCGACAGGGTCACGTCTGAAACCATTGATCACAAGAATATCGACCGTAGCCTGACAAGCAAGATGCTTGCCGGCACCATGGTCTTCATGAATGACAAGATCAACTCACTTGTAGCATCCACTGTCGACAAGTCCTACAACTTCTATATAGACGCCAACGTCCCCGAAGCTCGCCAGCTCGTCGCACTGATGCACAAGATCAAGGCTCGATTCCGTGAGCTGCAGCTAGTAGACGAGATTGGACACATGCAGCCTCTGGCCGATGTTATCCAGGCATGCGACAAGGTTCTCGAACTTGTTCACAGCGAACCACTCGCCAAAATCCTTCCTAAGGTCGAGTACCTTCACAGCCACGTGTACGAATGGCAATTTGGCGGATGGGCAAGCAAAGTCCATGGTGTTCTTACTCTTCACAACCTCCTCACTGACACTGTCATCCGTTGGCGACGCTTGGAACTTTCAACCTGGGCCAATCTTTTTGATATGGAGCAGAAGAAGTGCCAGGATGACGCCTATTCGTGGTGGTTTGTGGCTTACCAAGTTGTCATCGCTGTTCCTCTTTCTTTGGTTGAAGTTCCCGACGAGATGGAAGAGTACGCTGCGTCTCTGGTTTCCAGTCTGGAGATGTACTTCTCGACTGCAATCGTTGGCCAATATGGGGCTCGTCTGGCCCTACTTCGACAGCTTCAGAGCCACTTGAAGCTGCTGACTGAAGATTATCCGGTCCTTGAAGTCATCCTACACTCACTATCCAACTTTATTCAGTACTACTCCCGATACGAGAAGATCATGGATGAAGCAATTCACAAGGGGCGTCTTCCCATTGAGAAGAAGATGAAGGACGTTCTACTCATGGCCAGTTGGAGAGACACAAACATTAACGCTCTCCGGGAGAGTGCTCGCAAATCTCACCAAAAACTTTTCCGAATTGTCAGAAAGTTCCGCGGTATCCTTGGCCAGGAGGCGAAGCAGATCATTGAGCAGGGTCTCCCAGATCAAGACGTACGCCGTGCGAGCCATATCGAGAAGAAGCCTGCTACTGCCGACGTTCCAACAGAAATCTTTTCGAAACTGAGTGAAACTATGCCTGGCTGGATCAATGGCCACAAGCG
This sequence comes from Fusarium sarcochroum, assembly GCA_013266185.1. NCBI lineage: Eukaryota > Fungi > Ascomycota > Sordariomycetes > Hypocreales > Nectriaceae > Fusarium > Fusarium sarcochroum. The sequence continues at coordinate 30,149 of JABEXW010000204.1, forward strand.
ACTTGCGAACGTCTCAAAGACAGTGTCTGTCATGCGCAAGATCTCTGACAACTCGGATATGACCAGCGAAGTACCTCAAATCATTGATGATTTCGTCTCTAGTTTGAACGAATCAATGGCTGAACTGAGGAAGGAAACGCCTCCATTCTTGACCGACGAGAACAAGGATCAGATCAAGCACTTGAAGACAAGAAAGAGAAAGCTGTTTGCGGACACGCTACGAGATCTTCGACAGATGGGTCTGAAGCACAACCTTGGACAAGACAAGCTTGCCGAACAAGATTCACTATCACTGGTCTTGTCCTCAATCCAACCAGTGCAGCTTCCTGAAAGTACATCCGCAGAGGCAATGGACTATTACCTACACAAGATTCTCGACCTAGCCCCTAAGGTTAGGGCGGCTTCCAGAGATCACTCTGAGGATCTTACGGGTGCCGAGATTGCGCGAAGCGTTGGTTTCGTTGAGGGAATGCTCAACCACTTGCTCAACCAGAGAAACTTTATCTCTTCTGGGGCTTCTTCGCTCTCGTCGCTCAGGAAATCGACATCTCAATTCAAGGCCATTGGTATCGCCCAGGATCACGGGGTACTTATTCACCAGACCACAATATCTGACTGGACACGCCTTCTTCCTTGGCTGGTCCAAATCCTCCAATTTGCGATTCGCCTTGTCGAAATCCATGAAAAGTTGGGAGAAACCAAGCATGCCTTGGTTTTGGAGCAGCTGAAGTCGTGGTATGGGCGATTCGAGTCACTCCAGACCTCGACCACCAGTTTAGGACAACTTCCAGATGGCCTGTCGTCCGAGTCAGCCATTCAGGCTGAAGCAAGCTTTTCTGGCGAACTGGCCAATTTCCGCGACAGCCTCGAACAGTTGGTAGTCGAGCAGCCTAAGCTTTCATTTATTCTCGCGCAAGTCGGCGGCTGGACCAAAATCACTGAGGAAGTCACAGATCTTAAGGCTGACAGTGTGGAACTGGCTACTTTTGCCAACGCCGTCTCAACTCTTTGCGACAAGGTTCTCGTCGCGATTGAGGGAGCAAAGAAGGCCGCTCGAGACATCCCACGAAAGGAGGATGAACCTGCTTGGCTTACTACCCATAGCGATGGTTTCGTCAATCTCTTTGCAAAGCTTCGTGCTGCAGAGGTTGAAAGGAGCGTGACCAGTTGCATTAACATGCTGCAACAGATGAATCTCAAAGAGCAGCGCCTTGGTCAAGCAGCAATGGGCCTCATGGCTATCGCAAGCCCAATCCTGAACGAGTATGTCGTTTTCTCTCAGCAAACTTTGATGCAAGTCGTCGACATCCACAGCGCCATAGCACACATGACCTACAGCATGGCAAAGACATTCACCCAGATCTCATCGCAAGGGTTCTGCACGCCGCAAGAAAAGTCCGATGAGACTTCCAATGAATCTGGCAAGGTGGAATCCGGAACTGGTCTAGGTGACGGAGAAGGTGCCGAAGATATCAGCAAGGATATCCAGCCTGACGAGGACCTCTCTGAGCTGGCTCAAGAAGCCAACAAGGAGGAGAACGGCGAGATGGAAGACGAGAAGGACGCTGTTGATATGGCTGATGAAGAGCTTGAGGGAGACATGGGCAGCGTTGATGGTGCTGAGGACGACGAGGAAGGTTCAAAGAACGGAGATGAAGAGGAGGAGGAGAACGATATGGATGAAGAAGCTGGAGATGTCGATGACCTTGACCCCACCGCTGTCGATGAGAAGATGTGGGATGGAGACGATGAAGAAAAGGCCGACAAAGACCAGCAAGGAGAGAAGGCTAAGGGCCAGAAGAAGGACGATGAGCAGATGGCGGCAGATGAAGACGCCCAGAAACAAGAAGGCGAAGAACAGCCAGATGTAGACGACTCTGGCGAGCAAGATGCGGAAGACGAGGAGGCTGGCGCAGAAGAAGAAGATGTCAAGACTCAGGAGGAGATGAACAAGCAAGAGCAGACCGCTGAGGAGAAGGATGCCCTGGCCCTCCCCGAAGATATGGAATTGGATCTTGGCGATGATCACGAGTCGGCTTCAGACAGCGATGACCTGGACGATCTTTCGGACATCGAAGAGGAGAAGAAAGAGGGTGAGGATCAGGAGATGGGCAATAATGAGGAGGAGGAGGAGGAGGATGCGGCTGCTCAGGCTCAGCTTCAAGAGGAAGCTGGAGAAGAAGCTCAGCCCGAAGAAGATGAAGAGACACCAGAGGAGAAGGTTGGCGGTAAGGACGAAGTTGATGAAGAGGTCCAGCCTGAAGAAGAAGAGAAGGCCGAGGAGCAAGAAGATGCCACAGACCAGACCCAGCAGCCTCAGGACAACGCTACAGCTGATACCGATAACGCGGCACCCAGCGATGTCAAGAGCTCCGGCCAGGATCAGAATGCCGATTCTATGGATGTCGACGATAACTTCCAGAACAACGCTGCCCAGCAAGAGGATGGTGAGATGGGAGAGGGCGCCGCTGATCAAGACACAAGCGCAGGGAACAAGGGATCTACGTCACAGTCAAAGGAGATCATGGACAAGGCCGAACAAGAGCAAGACCAGACGGATTCGGCACGCAGCGACCCATTCAAGAAACTTGGCGATGCTCTTGAGCGCTGGCATCGACAACAGGAGGATATCAAGGATGCTGAGTCTTCTGAAGCCAACGAGCAAAATGCGCCGCAGGACCCAAGCGCCGACCAAAGCCGCAAGGAATTCCAGCACCTCCAGGACGACGAGACTGCTGCGGACACGCAAGCTATGGGAACTGCAGATGACGAACAAGTCCAGCCTATTGACGAATCCATGGCGATTGACGAGGAGAAGCAAGATCCTACGAGCCGCTTGATGGATGAAGACAAGGAGGAGGCAGAGCAGGATCCCGACAAGATGGACACTGAGGATTCAGCCGAGGCGCCAGATGCCAGCAAGCAAGATACAGACAAGGATCAGGATGACACGCGCTCAGGAGTCAAAACACGCCAAGGAAACTATGACCGCGAGCTCAGTCCCTCAGAGCAAGAAGCGCAACTGGCGGACGAGGATGAAGACGAGGCAGACATTCAGGAGACATCCACGCAGCTGTCAACAACACACATCTCGGATGAAGAACGACCACTCCGGGACTTTGGCGAGTCAATGCAGCAGTGGACCGAGTTCCAGACCAAGACACATTCCCTCTCTCTGGCCCTGACTTCCCAGCTACGTCTCATCCTTACACCTTCGCAGTCTACCAAGCTTTCAGGAGGCTTCCGTACTGGTAAGCGACTCAACATCAAGCGCATCATCCCATACATTGCATCGAGCTACAAGCGGGACAAGATCTGGATGCGACGCAGCATCCCGACCAAGCGAACCTACCAGATCCTGCTTTGTGTTGATGACAGTAAGAGTATGGGTGAAACATCCTCAGGTACTCTGGCAATGGAGTCTCTTGTGATGGTGTCGCGCTCCCTGACCATGCTGGAAGCCGGACAAGTGGGCGTGATGGGCTTCGGTAGCGACGTCTTTACGGCTCATGGGTTGACGGAGCCTTTTGCTTCGGATGCTGGAGCCAAGGTGCTGCAGAAGTTCAACTTTTCTCAAGATCGTACCGACATTGCACTCCTCATCCAGCGTACCATCGAAACGTTTAGACTGGCGCGACAACAAGGCAGTGGCAACTCTGATCTCTGGCAACTGGCACTGATTCTCTCTGACGGACTCACACCTTCGTCAGCTCACGAGGGCATCCGAAGAATGCTGCGAGAGGCCATGGAGGAGCGTATCATGATTGTGTTTATCATCATGGATGATACGGGCAAGAAGAAGGGCGACAGCGTTCTTGAACTCAAGGAAGCCAAGTTTGTTCGAGATGGTGGAGAGAGCAAAGTGGTGATTGAGAGGTATCTGGATACGTTCCCGTTCCAGTACTACTTGATCGTTCATCATCTCGAGGAGCTTCCAAGCGCGCTGGCTGGTCTCTTGCGAACATGGTTTGCTGAGGTCAACGCCTAGTGACTGAAGAGGTTATTTCGTATGTAGAAATAGGACGGTTGGTTGATAGACAGTTGCATACACCGGAGTTTAAGGGGCTGCCTGACTTGACTTGGCATTCTTATCAAAATAGGGGAAAGCATTACAAGGATTGGGGATAAAAATATTTAGAGACATACATTTATTTGATTAATTATTCAAGACAAAGAAAGTGGTCCTAAGGTATTCTATGCTTTGTTGGATCTGATAAGACATGCATGTATTGAATCCGAGGTCGGGAACGTTCTCGTGTAATTGGATCGCATTCCAGTGCAGTGGAGCGCCGAAGACCCTGATCCTTGGGCGCATTCATCCACTGACATCCCTTACAGATGCCCGCTAATAATGCACCCCAAGACAGCGGTAGATCCCCCCACTTCTCTCTGCCGGTGCCCCGCGATTTACGAGGCGCCTGCGGCTAATTTTCAATCTCTATCCTTCCATCCAGAGAGCTCCCCTCTTTAAACCCAACCAACTCCAAATGTCTCAGATGCCGAATACCGGCCGAAGAATTTGACCGAGACTCTTGGAATTGAGTTATAGCGCGATTGATTTGGAATTGATCTTCTTCTTCTTCTTCTTCATTTTCTTTCATTCTCCTTTACTCTCTAACCGTCGCTCTTCCTGTGGCTATGCAAGCACTCTCGCCTGTATTTGTTCGACGTGGGATATCTCGACTCGCTATCGGATCGCGAGCTGCGACGGCAAACTTCAGCAACTTGACCACACCTCGATTGGCTAAGAAATCCACAAGAGGAAAACCTTTTACAAAGCCTACGGAAGAAATAGCGTTACCTCCTTCGATAGCACGAACAGCACCTCATATTACTCCTAAAGAGAGGCTAGCGCAACCAATGGCCGAGGCCGAAGCACGAGCTTTTCCCACGATGCCTCCACCATCGCCAGACGAACTGCGGCTCAGTGAGTTATGAGATATTGGCGCAACGAAGAGAGATGCTGACTTGAGATTAGATAACCCGATAATATTGTATGTGCGAACGGTATGAACGAATAGAATCTTTGATTAAGAGTTGTATAGCGTCTGCGACGTTCAGGAAAAGTTTCGCAATGTTATCTACGAATTCGATAGCATGTACGTTCTCCCCGCGCCCAAACCGTCACCGCTCAAACTAACCCAACCCCAACAGCGTCCTCACCACGCAAAAGCTCCTCAAGTTCGCAAACGCCCTCTCCATCCCCGTCGTAGCAACAACCCAAACCTCTGCAAAGCTTGGCCCAACGGTGCCTTCACTCGCCAAACTCCTCCCCTCGAAGCCCCACGACAAGACGCGCTTCTCCATGTTCATCCCCTCCGTCACCGCTGATCTGCCCCCGCGCTCCGATATCGCCCTCGTCGGAATTGAGTCTCATATTTGCATTACGCAGACGGCGCTTGACTTGCGCGACGCCGGACATTATGTATATGTTATCGCTGACGGAGTGTCGAGCTGCAATCCTCGCGAGGTGGGTATTGCGCTTGATCGCTTGCGTTCTGAGGGGATTACGGTTACGTCGAGTGAGAGTTGGATGTATGAGTGCGTGGGAGATGCGTCGCACCCTGCGTTCAAGGGACTTTTTGGTGTCGTCAAGGAGTCACTGGCTGATACCAAGAAGGTTTGGCAAGCGTTGCCTCCTGGATCCAAGATCTAGGCACATGTGGCATATTTCATGAATAGATTACGGAGCCATGCTCTACATAGACTACAGTACAAACATCATTATTGTTGCCAGTTTAATTTTTCATTTATTTGATAGCAAAGGAACTTATGTGCCCTTGCCCTTTTTGTTTTTTCTGTCTGGTCATTTCATTACATCGAACCGCCATTATCATTATCATCCCCTGTTCTGTCCGAGGAGTTCTCCAACACATGGGTAAATCTTCCCTCTACAACTCTAGCTGGCAGTAATCCCCTGTGGTTCAGAGTGTGGACATTGAAGGGTATTCAAGTCCAAGAAACCAAGGACAGCACGGCATGAAGCAACAAAAGTCATGGTCACTGAAGCTCCTTACTCTGAGCCCGAGGCTGACTTGGGTTTCGAGGTTGGCGTCATCCATGAGAACGCCGAAGCAACTCCGACAGGGTTAGTCGACCTAGGTAGGGTGTTGCTGTTGCGTCCTTCGCGAGTCGTCGGCGGCTGTGACTGCGATTGCCCCTTGGGCTCGCCGCTCATGCTCACCACACGCTTGGCTTCCCATCGGTTGGCAGGACTGGTTCCATTTTCTCCAACACTGACCTGGCTCTTGCGTCGGCCATCTCTAGATGAAGACGGAGGATCATACGACGAGCCCATCTTGACAGATGAGACCGACTTCTGAGGCTTGAGGACTTTCATATTGCGACCCCGACCGGCAGGTTGATATCCGCTCAATGAACCATCTCGTTGCGAACCATCTGTTCCGTTACCCGGTCCATGACGCCACGATCCCCAGATGCCTGAGGGCGGTTCTCGTCGAGAAGTTTCAGATGTAGCTTGTCCAACGACGCCCTCTTTCGTGCGCGTCTCCTCACCGTTGGTGGCTCTGCGAGACCTCTCACTCTCTGCGCCAGACAAGCTACCTCTAGAGCTAGGACGCTTGCTGAGGGCTGCCTCAGTCGCCATCGGTGACATCTCGCTTCGAGACTCATAGTCTTGGTGAGGAAGGGGCTCCATATCCGGGATACTCTCCTGGCTGGCCTGGCTGAAGTCGCCGGAGATGAAAGGTGCAGCATTTGCATTCAACTTGGGCTTCTCGGGAATCATGTTGGTGGTGCAGATATTGCGGAACACGGCTTCATCCTCGGGGCGCACAAATGGAACTTGAAGTCGCTCTCGCTCGTCACCACGAAGGGTCATGGTATTCTGAGAAAAGAGGATATCTGCAGAGTGAGCTCTCAGCGCATCACTGCCCAAGTAGATGCGAATGGCCTTACCATCTACGGGCTGGATCGGCTGTTCTGCAATTCCCGGAACTTCGAAAAATACCGTGATCGAAGGGACCGGGCCACGAGGGCTACTAGAGCGGCTACCATGATGCGTAACAACAGCCTCTGCAAAGTAGACGTTCAGTCGCACTCGATAGATACCATCGACGTCGCGTTGGATCTCATCCTCTAGATCTAACTCCCTGAGCAATGAATAGTCAACTGTTGACTTCTGGGAACCGCTGCAGACATCGGCATAGAGAAGTGTAGAATGACCAAAGTTAGGGGTCAACCAACAGCGCACGATGGAGGGCACTGTGCCTAGGACGAAGAGTGCCGGAGGGGGTCCAGGAATATCGAACGAGTCGTCATCATCGTCGCCAACCGCAAAGTTGTTATCGAGACCTAAACTGCTGGCTCGGCCAGAGGCAACGGAATGGTGAGAGTGCACTGAGTGTCCGGCAGAACTGTGTCGTCCATCAGACTTGTGAGACAATGAACGCTCCATCATGAGACCGCTTCCAGGGCGGACAGGGCCAAAGTCTCCCGAGTGGCGATTGCTTGGGCCACCCCAGCTAGATCCGTGCAAGGCGCTCTCGTCGAATCGAACACTATTAGCCCGCGAAGCAGCCCCTCGACGGACTGGCTCCTCCTCTGCTGGTCCAAGATGAAGAGACCCCAGGAGTTGCTCGCCTTGCTCATCCAAGTCATCAAACATGTCATTGTGTGGAATGGAGACTGGGCCTGGAGGTTTGTGAGAAAACAATCGATGCAATGGTGGCAATTAACTTACCTGTCTGAGGTGTACCGCTTAGGACACCAGGGAAAGGAGAATTCCAGACCGACTTTAGTGCAGCATCATCCGCTTGTCTCTTTTCCAATCGTAGAAGTCGTTCGGCATGGTTGCTTTGGGTATATTGTACTTGCTTCACTTCCATCTGTAGGCTGTACAGATCTTCGCGAGAAACAGGGAATCTGGGATCCATCCCCAGAGCAAGCTCGAGCAATAAGTCGGGGCCAAGTGTAGAAATCGCTACTTGCTTGTAGATTGAAGATATTCCACTCGACTAGCGAGTTCAGGGCGAGGGAGGTCGGGTGACGAGAGGGGGAATCGAGGACGCTAACAAGAAATGAATGATAAGAAAAACAACAGACTTCAACTGTACAGCATGAGCTTCGATCCAGCACAGCTTCTATTCGCCGATGAAAGAAATTGGCGCTTCCGACCTCGATCCCCAGTTAAGAATTAGTTCACGAGGTCCTCCCTCCCCGCCTCATCGCCTGGTGTAGACCACACGGTCCTCGGCAATCGAAGTGCGATGTAGAAATCGCCCGGTGAATTAAACAATAGCCTCGGGGTACGGCAATATGTTAGTGGCCTGAGATATCTTGATGTAAATGGAGTGGCGAGAGAATGGTGTCAGCTCTGAAATATGCGTCCTTAAAATCGTAACAGTCGTGGACGCAGTGGTCGATCGGAAGTTATCGCTTCGTTGTGGACGTCGGTACGCAAGTTGCGGGTCGAGATGAAGGTCGTATTCCGACTATGGTAGAAATATTGATGTTACGCTTGAAGGGAGGCGAAGAGTCGAATTGTTACTCGGCTGTTGATTTACGTCGATCTTGATATGAACGATAGGGGTCGGAGTTAGGTATATCTGGGCGTCGCAAAGCGGGCGAGATGTGGAAAGCAATTATATTCGTGATACGTTGGTTTGCGGAGAGTCACGGGCGATTCCGGGTGTTTCGTAATTCGTAGAAAGTCTCGAGAGTGTAGTGGAAGTCGTGGAAGAGTGTCGAGAGCAGGAAATAGGGCTAATTGCCGAAGCGTGAAGTTGGAAATAACGTTTCGACGTTGAATTGGATTGGATTCGAGGGATGGAGCGACTTGAGGTGGAGGGTACGTAGTTAAGGCGGGCGCGGGCGCGCTAACGTGGCGGTTGCTCTAGCGCCTGTGGCGTGTTAACTAAAAGCAGGCAACCTCAGGGGGATCCACTGGAGTGAAAGCCCCGGGCCGCCTTGAGCCGTCATGCTGGAGGAATGAACTTGGCCCACATTGGATATACCTACGTTAGGTATATCAGCGGACGAGATGTCTTTCGGATATCATAAAATTCAATTAAAAACATTATGAGATAGAGAGGGTCTTATATTATGTCTCTATACTCTAGCAGTGCTTTTGAAATATATTCTAATAAGTCACATCCTCTTAAACCTATTCAGCACAATTGCTAGGTATATATCAATCTTACTGAGCTGGGGGTATGTTTTTTACGACCGCGTGGCTGCCCTACGTAACACTGAGTCAAGTCTCAATACCGAGCGTATCAGTTTCTTGTTTTGGGGCTCTTGCGCAGTTGATTACCAGGCACTTGGAATGCCTTCAACCTGCATTCCATTGTTGACCTGTCTTTACATGGTGGGGTGAAGACCACTGACTGCTTGGCAAAAGGATTGCTCGGGTTGGTGAAACATTGGATCACGGACCAGGTGCTGCCTTCGCAGGACGCAAAGCAGTGAATCATAGGCTCGTCGAGGACACATGTCTAACAGAAATCTATGATACGCCATGGCTCTACTTATCTATATCTTCTAATCTAATCACCAGTGTTCAGGTCGGGCTGAAGTTCGAGCAGCTCGCGCCAGTCTGGGATCACGAAACCCCTTCGGTCGTCACCTGGAAGACCGTGCCACTCCTTGCCAATGAACGGTGTGAGAGCTTCATAAAACACTCGATATCCCGCTCCGCTCATGTGAAGTCCATCATGTAGGAGAGCGTCCAGACCACCTTGCTTGCCATTTTCAGGGGAGCCCAGCCACGGTCCGCCAGTTGTGTAGTCTCCAGGTGTGAGAGAGATGGCCTTGTCCATCTGTGCCTTCCAGAGGTCGACGATTTGCACTCCCGGGTTCGCCTGCGCAACTTGACGAGCGACCTCAGCGTAGGCAGCGCTGACAGCGGACGTTCGAACTGCTCCTCGGTGACCATTCTCGATGGATCGTGGTGTCGTCTTAATCTCGTCCAGAGGAGGAGGAGTCACCAGTAGGATCTGAGGTTTGTGGGCAGTGATGCGTGGGTGGTTGATGATCTTTGTAAGGTTTTCCTTGTATCGGTCAATAGGAACATGCTGTTTGGTAATAGCATCTTTGAGCACCGCATCATTGGCACCAAATAGAAGGACCTATCTATAGTCAGTTACTGTAACCTGAAATGTCTTGTTCTTGAAGGGATGTTTTACCAGATAGTCCATCTTGGGTGAAGAGGCTGTACGCTCTGGAAATATTTCCGGGAGATAGCTGAGAGCGATGTCGGTGTTGAAACCCGAGTAGCCTCGGTTCACAATGTCCAAACGTCGGATGAAATCTAGTTGGCATAAAAGTCAGATTTACCTATCTCTTAAGTGAACTCCAAGATAGATTCTCACCAGACTGTAGGGCAGCTTGGAAAGAGAAGCCCTCCTGGAGATCAGAGGACTGCTGGAACAAGGAGTCTCCGAAGAGAACGACCTGAGGAACTGTAGACTGTGATATGTGAGTATTTTTCAGAATTATCATCAGAATAAAAAATGACTTACAGCCATATTGTGAAAGCCTAGATTGTTGTCTGTATCGAAGCTCTCGTTGTGGTTGTGGGGATTTTGTGAGAGTTTTAATACTGTTAGATGGCGAGCTTCTTACCAATTAGAACACCTCAGCCTTAAATGATGCGGGTGAATTATGACGGACCAGCGGCCTATCTATTTGTTTCTAAACCAACCGTCCCACCGTTTCTCCTGTGCCTTTCTGCGCTTGTGGGGGTTTCGAGCCAATTATGTATCTCAATAGCCCAGACTCCGAAAGGACAAAGTGGACCAAAAGATGGGTGGTCAGGCATAGGAAGGCAGATTGACCTACGAGAAGCCTATGGTATTTGAGCTTTTGAAGTGATATATCGTAGGCTTGATACGAATATTGACGATGTAAATTGCTGACTGTAGAATACTGATCATACAGCCCACACAAGACAGAAACCTCAGTGTTAATTTCAAAGAATCAACACACAGAACACCTACCTCTATCGGAGAACTTTGAATAAATGTCAGTTAAAGAGTTAAAATAAGCAAAACCAGCCAATCTGAATAAAGAAACTCTCTGAGAAAGTGTTAGGAAATCACACTACTAGGCCTTTGTCATGGGTAGAGATCGAGCCAAGATTCAGTTGATATCAGTGAGCCGAGATGGTGGGGCACAAACAATACATTGGATGGATGGATGTACTGCCAACCCAGCAGATAGACTCGTGAAAGGTTTGCCAAGAATACACGATGCACAGTCCTACAGAGCATAGCATCAACTTAGACTCCAAGTCTCTGTTGTGATTCTTTTTCAGATAACCACATTGGGTTCCTGCCACTTTGAGAACGAATTGATGAACCGTTAATGAGGTACTGGTTTCTTTCGACATATGTGGGGGTACCTGCAAGCACCCACACCAACAACGTAATTGGTGGTCTCTTATCGATAACAAACTTCCTGGTCTTTCTTTTTTCTGTCGCCAAAAAATTTCGGCGCAGCAGAGGCCTGCCTCACTCTGATGCTATCACCGACGTCCATATCGACATCCCCCCGCCATCTACCGCCCAGAGCCTGAGGTTCAGCCCTAGTAGTCATGGCGACCTCTCTCGCTGCTCAATTGGCGCAGGTGGCCGCCAATTCGAAGTCGACTCTTAACGTCAAGGCGCAAAAGGCTGCCCATTCCAAGTCGCTGATTTGGGAACCTCGAGTCGCTGCTACCCAGAGCTACCAAACTCTTTACGCCACCTGCTTCCAAGGCTTTGAAGAGCTTTGCCAGCTCGATGCCCGATTTGCACCCTTTCAGTCCACCATCTTCAGCGAGGAGAGTCAGAACCAGGATCGCACGCAGCTCACAGCCTCTGAAAATGAGGAACTGGACCGCCGAGTTGAGGCCTTCCTGCGCCTCGCAGGTAGCCGACTCAGGCTGATGCCTGCGATCAAGTCTATTGAGTGGCTCATCCGAAGATTCAGGTAAGGCAGAGCCTTGTTTGTCAACGCGAAAGAGTAAACTAACACAACATAGAATTCACGAGGAAAACACCCAGGCCCTACTCCTCACTTTCCTACCTTACCATTCAATCACAGCTTTCGCTACTCTCCTGTCAATCCTACCGAGCAAGATCCCCCACGACTTCCGCTTCCTCGACCCTTATATCCGCTCGGTCACGTCTCCTCCTCGATCTGTCTTGGTCCGCCAGGCTATTCAGCACCCTGCGTTCCTGACTCTCGTCTCCGAGTACACTCTCGAATCATGCCGAATGCAGTACAACTATCCTGCCCTGATCTCGTTTTGGGCTGGTATTATGACAGAGGCAGTCAGCGGTATCTTGGACAAGACTAGGTCAGGCCGAGCCGCCGTACAGAGCGAGAACGACCAGGCCTTGCTTCACCGATTGGGTCCCATTTTTGCTGAATCGCTGGTCATGAAGAAGGTTCCCAGTGTTCAAATTGCTTCGTACATGGCGATCGCAGTTTTTGTTGCCAAGGGCAATCTCGAGGATATCGCTGTCACCGCGTTCATGGATCAGACGGTTTATGGTTGGACCAACGAGACTGTGCGCCCTGCTCTTGTCTGTCTCGCTATCCTGGCGCAATACCGATCTGCCAAGCAAATGAGCAGCAAGACCACAAAGGCACTAATGAAGGTTACGGATATCGGAAACCTCCTTGTCGAGATCGGCCAGGAGCGCCGGGTTGACAAGTTGGCCAACGGTCTTTGCCTTGCACTAATCGAGAGACTTACCAAGAAGGGCGATTCTCGGGGTTTGGCAACTATTATTACTGTCTTGGGCAGCTCGATTCTCAAGGACAAGCAAATCGCTGTTGTTTTCAAGTCCCTGATTTTGACCGCGCATCGACTCAACGACGACAACGACGAGGACGGAGCACTTCGACGGGAGCTCGGCTCGGCACTTATTACTCTGTCTCAAAATACCGGAAAAGCCGGTGATACCATCCAGTCCGTTATTGAGGAAGTCAAGTTTGATATCGAAGAACTAGAGATGAAGCTTGACCTCTCATTCCGCTCGAGGAGACTACCCGATACGATCAAGGACGACCAAGAGATGGCTAACGGCAACGAAGAGAAGAAGGCTCCTCAAGATCTGGGCCTGCTGCTTAAGGAGCTCTCTGACCGACCCGAATCGCTCGCTCCTTGCCTTCAACCCCAGCCTGGCGAGATCTTTGACGAATTCAGCCATATCTTTTTTTCTGTCGTTTCCGAAAGCTCTCAAAATTCCGACCTGCTCTCCGAGTTTGAGCTGAACCCCAAGCTCCACCGACAGTCGGCTTTCAAGGACTGCACATACTTCAGTTTCTTCATTCGCATTTGGAGCGGCCCCTACCCAGCATTGGCACGCGTTGCGGCTCTGGATATGGTTAAGAAGAGGCTCAAGGCTGGTGACGCAGGAAAGACTGATCTCCAGGCTCTGCTCCCTTACTGTATCTCAGCACTCAGTGACCCTTCGAAGCGCGTTCGTCAGGCCGCTGCCGATTTGATTACCGTCCTTACCAGCCTCTACACTCCACCAGTTCCTTCAAAGGGTCTTGACCTCTGGGGCGAGGGTGGTCTGTACGGGAAATCCAAGGAAATTGCCTCTTTGACTCCCGATGTTGTTGCCAAGATCCTGCACCTACAAATCCTTCCCACCGTCGAGGAGTGTGTCATGGATGCCGAGCACATTACCGCCGTACTCCGCACCTCGATCGAGCAAGGCAAATATCAAGCTAAGCCTGACCCTGCATTGGATAAGAAGGACCACCTGTCTCAACCCGGAAGACTGTCTCTCCTCCACTTCCTCGCTTCCCATATCGTCAACACGCCTTTGATTCTGGTGAAGAACAGGTTATTGAAGACTGTCAACGAAGTTCGAGGAGTCAGTACTACAACAAGGACGCAGCTTCTGCTCCCTGTTCTGCAGTGGTGGGCCAGTTTGAGCGAAGAGGAGGCCACCAAGCTCTGCAGTTCAGGACGATTGGAAAAGTCGGATATGGACAACCGCTTCGTTGATGTCGTTGTTCCGAACGACACTGCAGGACTAGAGTTCTTCTTGGAATTCCTCAGGGAGCCGGAGCAGAGAGAGAAGGCCGGTCTCATTCGCGCTATCTTCGCTCGAATCAAGAAGATGTGGTCTTCAATGAAGCCTGAGGTCAAGTTCATGGCCGCTGAGCAGTTGCTGGAGATCTCACAGGAGTCGACAGTCTCAACTGACACCAAGTCAGTCGTTTCCGCCGAGGCTGCTGATATGTTGCGAAACGTGCGACTCACTACCGACATTCTCGCTTTCTTCCTTGACTCTATCCAAACTGGAACTAAGATGATCACCGAGCCCCCACCCAACAAGCGACGCCGAACAAGCTCTTCTGGAGGCGACCGTGGTCTTATTACTCAGGTCACCCCTGAGCTTAGCCAGGCTCTGCGAAAGGTCACATTCGTTCTGCAGCTGGTTGAGAACTCCGACCCAGTCGAACATCCCGAGCTTCTGGATGGCCTGTTCACTGCCCTGTCTGAGCTCCAGCACTTTAGAACAGTGGTTGGATCTGAGTTGGGCTACCTGCAGAACCTCATTCTTCGAAGCCTGCTCGCTATGATGCCGACTTACAAGGCGAACAAGAAGCTCAAGATTGACAGCTCTGGCGGCTACGGCGATCTGCTTGTTAACTGCATTCAGAAGTCCTCTAGCCCTGTTGTACAGAACGCTGCTCTTCTCCTAATCGCCAGTCTGGCCACTACCGCACCGAACTTGGTACTTCACAGTGTCATGCCCATCTTCACTTTCATGGGTACTTCGGTACTCCGCCAAAGCGACGACTACTCTGCCCACGTTGTGTCTCAGACTATCAAGGAGGTTATTCCCCCGTTGATCGAGTCTCTGCGTCAAGGACAGAAGAGCCCTGTTGCTGGTGCTTCTGACATTCTTGTCAGCTTCACAACCGCGTACGAGCACATCCCAGCCCATCGACGACAGGGTCTGTTTGTCGCCCTTGTTGAAACTCTTGGCCCCCAGGACTTCCTCCATGCCCTTATTAGCATGTTGGTCGACCGATACGGCTCCAGTGATGCTTTGTTACAATTCGTCATTGAGTTGCTGAACCACTTCAGCATCCAGACACAGCTCGAAACACTTGTCAAGCTGCTCGACCTCATCGCTGATCTCTTCAAGCCCAAGCCTGGCATTTCTTTTGTGCTCCTCGGTATTAGTGAGGACAGAGATAACAAGGACAAGAAGGATCTTGAGGAGATTGCTCTCCGCCAACTATCAGCCTTCCCTAGCTTTTTGGCCAACAAGAGGCTTCGGGCACAGATTGGAGGTCTGATGGAGAACGACGACATGGATGCATCAAGACTGAGGGAGCTTTATGCCACCCTGCTTGAGAACATTCTTGTTCTGGCTGATACGGTTAAGGCGACTAAGACTCTCCACGGCCGTTGCGGACAGGCTCTCTCCAACCATCTCAACTTGCTATCGATCGGAGAGTTTATCAAGGCTGTCGAGAACTTACTGGACAGACCCGACATGGGACTGCGACAGAAGGTTCTCCGCGCTCTCGAGGTTCGTGTGGAGCAAGAGAGCAACACAGACCCAGCATCAAGGACGGTCCTTTTGGCGTTCCTTCCCCAGCTTACTGCTGGTATCAGGGAGTCGAGCGACATGCGATACAAGCACACCGCTGTCACATGTGTTGACAAGATTGCCGAGAAGTATGGCAAGAAGGATATCGAGGCTGTTGTGGCGGCAGCTATAACGATTGCTGGCGAACACTGCCTGGGACAGTCTGAGGAGCGTCTCCGAGTCATGGCTCTGCTGTGCCTTACCTCGCTCGTTGATGTGCTGCAAGACGCCATCGTACCAGTGCTACCCAGCGCAATTCCTCAGGCAGTCAAGTATCTTGATGAGAGCTTGAAGGAGGATGCTCGGGATGAGGAGCTTCATGTTGCCAGTTACGGATTCATCAGCTCTCTGGCCGAACACCTTCCTTACATGCTTTCGACTTATCTCGACCGCATCCTGGAGGTTTCCAACAAGTCTGCTGAGATCGAGCTGGATGACGAGACCAAAGAAAGCCGTGTTGATTGCCTTCACTTCTTGGCTAAGCAACTTGAGGCGAAGGAGATCTTCTCGGCTTTGGACCGAAATTGGGAGAGTGCCAGGAGTGCCGGATTTTCCGTAAGTTGATAATAACCCCACATGTGAAAGATGATGTAGCTAACTGTTGCAGGCTGTTGCAGAGTATCTGGATGTACTGGGCTTGGCGATTGATAAGCATCCCAAGTCAGGTATCTCCAAGAACGCCACGCTCCTGTCGAGCATCCTCACAAAGGTCTTTGACCTTCGACGACAGGAACGTTCCAAGGGCGAGTTGGGCGAACAAGATCTTTTGAGGCTCAGCGCTCTCGACGCGAGCATCAACGACAAGGCTTTGAAGATGATTTACAAGCTCAACGACGCGGCATTCCGACCAGTGTTTGTGCAACTTATTGAGTGGTCAAACTCTGGTCTGCCAAAGAGTGACCGACTGGGACGCTCGCTCCGTCAATACAGTGTCTACGGATTCCTGCAGGCGTTTTTCGGTAACCTCAAGTCGATCGTTACCAACTACGCTACGTACATTGTGGAGGACGCAGTTAAGATTCTTCAGACAGTGGATCTCAAGCAGCCTGAGGAGCAACAACTCTGGACAAGGGTCCTGCAGACCCTGGCCAACTGTTTCGAGCACGACCAGGATGACTTCTGGCAAGCTCCGGCCCACTTTAGCGCCGTTGGACCGGTACTGATGGAGCAGTTCTTACATGCCGGTACGGTGGAGGTGACGGAGGACCTCATCCCAACTACTGTGGAGCTGGCCTCGGCGGCAGACTCACAAGCTCATCAGAAGGAACTCAACTCTGCGCTCCTGAAGCATCTGCGATCGGAGTCCGCGGCAGTACGACTTGCCGCGGTTAAGTGTGAGCAAGCATTGACAGACCGCCTGGGCGAGGAATGGTTGTCAATGTTGCATGAGATGCTGCCTCGTATCAGCGAATTGCAGGAGGACGATGACGAGGTGGTCGAGCGTGAGACGCACAGATGGATCGTCAAGATTGAAGGAGTACTAGGAGAGAGCCTGGATGCCATGTTACAATAGACGAAAAGCAGGGAGATATCATCAGCATGAGGCGGACGAAGGGAGGAAAGCAGGCAGGCATTGGAGTTGTTTCTTAAAAAGCTTGGAATAATTAAGCTATGACGTAGAAGTCTTACAGATAGATAAAGGTTTACTATGTAAAATGGAGAAGTTTTGTTAAGATTACGATGAGGCTGAAAGGTTATGTGACGTGTGGCATGTGAGAGTGTTGTATTTCGTATATCAGAACATATTCGGACCGGTAAAGTAAACAAACGGCATGTGAGTCAGATCAGTGATAGCATGACAATAGCATTTGCAATTGCAGCAAAGACGAGAGAATATCTCGGTTTGTTTGTCGGACAGTCGGAGCCTTGAACGGACGCGCGGAACAGCTCGTGACGGGCCGGGGCGGAGTCTTCAAGGTGAGCGAAATCGGACAGATCCGGTGAATTATCGTTAGCGGAGCGCTTCACCGGGAGGACCGGGGGTTGACAGGTTTGCAAGTACCGTGAACCGTCTACAGGGGAAACCCCCTGGCAGTTGATCTTCCGAAAGCGGTATCAGGTACAAAGCTAGCTCTAAGGCTAACCTGCGTACCTATGCAAAGACTGGGCTTGGCTGGGCTTGGAATAAAAGTGACGATGAGTTGATACAATAAGTAGCTAAGCAACGCCCGCTTAGCTACGGCCCTGAAACCTCAACGAACTCCCAAACACTCAATTGTTGAATATTTTACTATCTTTGCATACCCAAAATCAGCATCGAATTTCGGCTGTGTTGGTCTTATTTACAGCGAGTGGAGGCAGCTAGAAGAGGACCCTGCGTTGCAAACGGCCACTTACACGGCGAGACTTGCGGTACCGCTTATTTACGGAAACACCTGGACTTGATCTCTTGTTCTCACTCTTGTGGAAACTAATTGTTATCGTGGGGTATCAATTGGCTCTTTGTTTGTATTTCGAACGGGTCTTCTCGGTGACTAGGGATACGCCATGGTCGGTCTTGTGCGTCGAAAACCGCGCTTGTTGATGAGGTTGGGGGGAGTGACTTGTAAGAGACTGGCGAGCACGATAGCTCAAGATGGTGAGTGACTAACTCGGTTGTATCAATTGGGTCGTGCTTTTATCTCTTTGTCTTTATGAGAGGTTGCGGCACCTCGAGAAGAGCTTAACCTGAGATACCTACTTCCGAGTGTCCATCAGACAAACCACACAGAAGCTAACCATGGCTGGCTTCCTCTCAGGCTCAAAAGAACGTATCGTCGTTTTAGGCTCCGGCTGGGCTGGATACGCCCTCGCAAAGACAATATCACCCTCTCAAGCCTCTCGCATTCTCATCTCACCTCGCTCTCACTTCGTCTTTACTCCTCTCATCGCCTCAACAGCCGTTGGCACTCTTGAGTTCCGTGCCGCCGTGGAACCCTGCCGCAAACTTGGTCTTACCGAGTTCCATCAGGCGTGGGCTTCAAATATTGACTTTAACAAAAAGACCATCACAGTCGAGGCCAATCAACGCGATGGTATCACGGCTCGCACGGGTAAAGATCTACTTCCAGGTCTTGAGTTCCAGGTTCCCTACGACAAGCTCGTTGTAGCTGTTGGATGCTACAGTCAAACGTTTGGTGTAGAAGGCGTTAAAGAGAATGCGTGCTTCCTACGAGATGCTACAGATGCTCGAACTGTGCGTCTAAAAGTTCTTCAAAAGTTTGAGCAGGCTGCTCTGCCCAGCGCAAATGACGCCCAAAGAAAACGATTGCTTCATTTTGCAGTCGTTGGCGGTGGTCCTACAGGTATCGAATTCGCAGCTGAGCTTCACGATCTCATACACGAGGATTTGTCCAAGCTGTATCCCGAATTGATGCAGCACGTGGCCATCACCATCTACGACATTGCGCCCAAGGTTCTACCCATGTTTGACCGCAACCTGGCCGCTTACGCTACGAACATGTTCAGCCGCGCGGGTATCCGCGTCAAGACGGAGCATCACCTACAACGAATCCGCCGCGACGACGACGTTCTTCTCATGCGTATCAAGGAGGAGCCTGAAGAGGTCGCCGCGGGTGTTGTCGTATGGAGCACAGGTCTTATGCAGAACCCTCTAGTAGGAAGATTAGTCGGCCGTGACGTCGAGGGAATGGGCAAGATTGCAAAGAATTGCAAAACTGGTGGTTTCGCTGTTGATAGCCATCTCCGTGTCCAAGTCGAGACTCAAGATTCCAACGGCAAACAAGTCACAAAGACTCTCCCCGACGTCTACGCCATTGGTGACTGTGCCGTCGTCGATGGCCAGTCACTCCCTGCTACAGCACAAGTGGCGAGTCAACAAGCAACATATCTAGGCAAGAGATTCAACTCTGGAACGTCAGCTCAGGGTGCTTCAACTGCGCCGTTCCACTTCCGCAATTGGGGTACTATGGCTTATCTCGGTGGATGGAGAGCGATTCATCAAAATGGCGCTGATGAGCTCAAGGGTCGAGCAGCGTGGATTCTCTGGCGGACAGCGTATCTGACCAAGAGTATGAGTCTGAAGAACAAGGTCATGATTCCATTTTATTGGTTGATCACATGGATCTTTGGACGAGATATCTCAAGGTTTTAGATTCCATGGAAAAGGGGGGAGATATGAGATTGTATTCAAAGTAGAAATATCTCCTTTGTTAAGCGAGGAAAAGTGCTTGATTCTCATTGCGTTCATAGCATGGAAATGAGTTGACGATGGAGTGGATCTTAGACCAGACATAATATTGTGAACTATGTTGAAAAGACAATTATCTTCTATTGTAGCCTCTCAAGAGGTTATTCTATATTTTAAAGACGTACAATTAATTCTTCAAGTCCTTGCCAAGCCTGAGTTGAGTTGTTCATGGTCAAGTTCAACATATCGCTCAGCTGCCTTACCCTATGTCATAGGCTCGTCAATCACCTCACCTCATATTAGACCACCAATTTTAAGTCGCTCACTCCACTCCTCCCAACCTTTTGCAATAATCTCAGCAAAGATCATCCTTTGGCTGGATATCAAGCACTAATATTTACACCACAAAATACATTAATTTCCAGGTATGTCCCATCTTATCTTATCAATCACCAAGTACTAACCCCGCCATAGCCCCCCTCGACTGATCTCATCAACACCATCAAATATGGCCAAATCCGCAGTCAACTACGGCCTTTACTTGGTCACGGATTCAACTCCTGAGATTCTTGGAGATCGCAACCTCGAAAAGGTCGTCGAAGATTCTCTCCGAGGCGGTGTCACTATCTTGCAGTACCGAGACAAGCACAGTGAGCGCAGTGTCGCTGTCGAGACGGCCAAGAAGCTACACGCCATTGCTCGTCGTTACAATGTCCCTCTACTCATCAATGACCGTGTCGATATTGCCGTCGAGGTAGGCTGTGAGGGTGTGCACATTGGTCAGGATGATATGGGTATGTTGACTCCCCGAAGCATTCTAGTCCATGATCTGACAGTCCGTTGTAGCATATGAAGAGGCAAGAAAGCTTCTAGGCCCAAACAAAATCATTGGTGTAACTGCAAGTTCAGAAGAAGAAGCTCTCAAGGCTTGTGAATCTGGTGCCGATTATCTCGGTATTGGAACTGTCTACTCAACTCAGACGTGAGTGATATATACATATCTGTTATCCAATGACTCACCCCCTGACACGATATTAGCAAGAAAGACACAAAATCCATCATCGGTCCCTCCGGCGTCCGTGATATCCTCTCGGCTCTCCACAAAGCTGGCCACGGCTCCGTCCCTACCGTTTGCATCGGTGGTATCAACGCCAGCAACACTGCCCTTGTCCTCGCTGCAGCTGGTTCTCTCGTCAAATCCCTCGATGGCGTCGCCGTCGTGAGCGCCCTTATCGCTGCCCCTGACCCAGCTGCTGCCGCCCGTGATCTCCTAAGCAAGGTCATCGTCGCCAAGATCCCTGAGGTTGTCCGGGCTGTGGCTGATAAGACTCCCCTCTCGCACAACATGACCAACTTGGTGAGTACAACTCTGCCTCAATATCGTAGTATATCCACTTACACGTAGATACCAGGTTGTTCAGAACTTCGCCGCCAACGTAGCCCTCTGTGTCGGAGCCAGTCCTATCATGGCCAACTATGCCGAAGAAGCAGCTGATCTCGCCAAACTCGGCGGCGCCCTCGTCGTGAACATGGGCACCGTCACCCCCGACGGCCTCAAGAACTATCTCCAAGCAATCAAGGCCTATAATGAGGCTGACCGACCCATAGTCCTCGACCCCGTTGGGT
Organism: Fusarium sarcochroum; assembly: GCA_013266185.1. Taxonomy (NCBI): domain Eukaryota; kingdom Fungi; phylum Ascomycota; class Sordariomycetes; order Hypocreales; family Nectriaceae; genus Fusarium; species Fusarium sarcochroum. The sequence goes on from JABEXW010000204.1 coordinate 51,476, forward strand.
GAGCTCATATCTTTCCTACAAATCGTATATATCAACTCACATCTCTATAGTGCCGGCGCAACAGCTATCCGGCGCAATGCTGTCAAGTCTCTTCTCGACGCTGGCCACTTCACCGTCATCAAGGGCAACGAAGGTGAGATCCAAACCGTTGCAGGCGCCACAATCACACAGCGCGGCGTCGACTCAACCTCATCCCTTACCTTTGCCCAAAAGGTTTCGCTCGTGCGCTCTATCGCCCTAAGCCGCCGCAACGTCGTCATCCTCACAGGCGCTGTCGATCTTGTGAGCGATGGAGTCCGCACCCTGTCCATCAGCAACGGACACCCCTACCTTGGCGAGGTCACCGGTACCGGATGCACCCTCGGAACAACTGTCAGCGCCATGGTTGCTGCGTATGGAGCTGACCCCCTTCTGGCTGCTGTGGCCGGAACTGTCATGTTTGGACTTGCTGCTGAGCTTGCCGCCGAGAGGAGCGAGGTTCGTGGACCGGGAACTTTCGTGCCAACATTCCTGGATGAGCTGTATGGCATCCGAAAGTCAACTGCCAAGGGTGACCTACGGTGGTTGAACATGGCCAAGGTCAAGGCAGTTGAAGTAAACGCGGATGACGTCTCTGGAAACTAAAATGACACATCTGTAACGTCGAAAAGTTCTGGGTAAATGACTGGAAACATTCCTATATTCAATAGACTCCGTTGGCAACATATAACACAAATCCTAAATACCCTGAACCGGCCGAATGCTACTCCGCTATGCAACACCATATTACAACGTAGCATTCCAGCCCCAATATGCTCTCCAAATATCTTTAATCATCCCAACGCCTTATGCAGACTCATCCAAAACACCAGGATCACCGATAATGTTCCACACATTATACCCCCTTGTGGCCGCCGCTTGCCAGAAATCGATTCCTGAATCATCCATCAAGAAGTCTTGACTAAAATCCACCAGGTCCATGTTGCCAGTCCCAGCAAGCAACCGCTGTCTTTCGGCCTTGACCATGTCTTTCACGGATTGCAACTGTTTCACCAACCGCTCAAAAGGGTCTGGTGGAGGCTGCGGTGTTGGGATCCCTGCGGGGGTCGCTGTGCCCAGAATATTACCGTACTTACGACGCTCGACAATAACAAGCAAATCTTGGGCTTGCTGGTTCATGACTTCAACCATGTCAAGCTGTGCATGGATATCGTGTAGGTTCCATCCTGGCAGCTGTAGCGTCATGATTTTTATGCCCACAATGATAGTGTAGACGAGTTCTGAGGCGCTCATACAAAGAAAGCGCGGACGCTCCATCTCTCGTTTGTCGAACCGGATGTCGAAGAAGGTCTTGAGGGATCGGAGACAAGACCAGAGGAGTTGGAGCCTGTCGGTCAAAGGGAGATAAGAGGCCGCGGCGTGTTCGTCTGAGATGGCGATTTCGTAGAGGAGTACTTCAGCCACGTTGATGTGTGTCTTGAGATTGTCTAAATCACCGTAAGCGCCAAGCTATCAATTGTGTCGATATAGTACATACCGTTGCTAGAAAGCCGTGGACCAAGGGAGTCCCTGTACTGTTTCAGTTGTTCCTCGAAAGATTGTACTATCATAGTCAGGGGTAGCTTGTTGGCGTTTTGTTTAAGATTATCCGCCGCCATGGTGATAGAGATAGCTTGAGCCAGCAGCTGGATGCGCACAAGCTTCACCAGGTACTCGTCAGACGGAAGCTGCATAGTTGCCTCAAGAACCGTGCAGCATGTCTCTACAGAGCTGGTGTTCATAAGGGCATCAGGCCGCTTGTTTGCGGTAAACACTCTACACAAGGATTAACCAAAGCTTTGAATGGGATGACGATACTTACAAAGTGTTAAGGTAATATGTTCCGGCGTGGGCTCTCATGTAATCGAGATTCTTGTCCAATTCCTCTCCTTGAAGGCTCATATCGTCTGTAAACCTCAGGTTTACACAAATAGATCGAAGAAGGAATAAAAGATTTGTTACTTGTGAGCCCTTCAACGCATAGTGAAACCTGTGGCCAGTCAGTATAAACCAAAGAGACGGCCCATATTTAGTATAAATACCATGCTATCAATATCTGCAAGCTCTGTAGCAAGTCAAGACTGTTCAGTCCATCTACCACAGCTGCTCGACCAATCTCAGCTAGCAGCTCCTGGCCAAGCTTTACCTGTCTAGCTCCGTCAAGAAAGCACCCCACCATCATGACGGCCTTCCACAGGAATGGTCGGTCTTCCCGTAGCTCTAGGGCCGTCTTATGTGCAGGCACACGCACAAACGGCATAAGACATGAGTGGATGGTCCTGAAACCGTTGAGAAGCAGCTCCGCTTCTTGCGGCGTGGGCCACCAGGAATCCCATGGCCGTCTCTTGTCTGGAGCTGAGGGCGGAGGGTGTTGACCAGGGTTATTATCAGTCCCTGGCTTTAAAGGAAACAAGTGATCAAATCCCCAAGCTTCAGTCTTTGCTACGAGCTCTGATCGTGGCTCTTCTATTGGAGAGGAAGGTTCAGACTCTTCTGAAGACTCGCGCCGTACATGTGAAGACAGCTCTTCAAGACGTTTCTCCAGAGCCGCTATCTTGGACAGCTTTGGACTTCTACGGGGCCGGGCCGGAGCCGGAGTCTGGTTGATACATGGCTTCTCTAGTCGGTGGCACCTTTAAAGTTGGAACTCCAAAGTCAGCAGCTGTACCTATCCACCAACTTACGTACCGTACTGTATGTGGCAACCTTGGTACTGCCAGAAACCAACAGGAAGCAACACCAGCCATTCTGATCTTGGTGAAAGGGACCAATTATCATCACTCACCTGTCGCACTTGAGGCTACCTTCGGGTCCGGGCACACACCTTGCCTTCGCTTTAGCGCATGTCGTGCAGGCCTTAGGCCCCTTGTTCTTGACCTGAGATGGATTAGGACTCATCTTGTCATGACTTAGATATCTGATCTGTGTAGTAGAGCAGTTTGAAAAGGAGACGGAGTGAAAAACGGCGACGACATCCTAGACACGGGTTGATAGTCTTAAACACCCCGGTCGCATTGGACGCCGTTTGACTGGTCTGAAGCTGTATTGATGCAGGGGTCCTGTCACTGGAAACGGAGACGGACGTCCAAATCTCGCCGATCCTCCGGCTCAACGGGGAACGGGGACGGGCCAACAGGTTGATCCCTGGTCACCACATAGCTTTCAGCTTTCAGCTTTCGGTGAATCGTTTTTCCGTACGAGAACAATAATGATCATGGCACCTAGTCTATAATTTAACATGGGTAAACAAACGTCCAATCAAGGTTGCGATAATGATATGAGCTTTGTTTGAGAGATCACGAAAACAGCATGGAACAAGAATATATGTTGTTGCGCCGCATACTCCACATTATGTGGCTATGGGCATAAAATAATTCAATTGGCATATCCAGTCAGGACAGCATAGATGGTAATAGATATCTCAAAAGGTTGTTATATAGAAAGGAATTTAATTCCTGCGCATCATTCACCGGTGATGGCAGCGTGCGTGGATTGCTGAGACTTCCCTACGCTTAGGCAGCGGTAGCAACTTCGGAAGCCTGCTTGAACTCAAGCTCGAGAAGAGCCTCAGTGACACCATTGGCAGCTTGGCCGGTAGCCTTGATCTCCTTGGTAGCCTGCTCGACGTTGAGCTGCTTGTCTGTCCAAAGAGGCTCCTGGGCATTGTTCTCCTCGCCAACGCCGATGAAGCCACCCTCGGCAGCCCAATCAGAGGTTCGCTTGATGTCGAGACGGGTCCAGATCTCATCAACAGCCTGAACAAGCTGGTCGCGGTACTCCTTAGTGTGACCAGGGGTAGGGGTAATGCGGAGACGCTCCTGGCCGACAGGAACAGTGGGGTAGTTGATGGACTGAACATAGATGCCGTAGTCGTTGAGAAGCATATCTGAAGCGGCCTTTGCAGTCTCAGCGTTGCCGACCAGAATAGGCACAATGTGAGAGGGGTTAGGAATGACGGGAATATCGCGAGCATTCATGGCCTCCTTGACAGCACGAGTGTGCAGCTGCTGAAGTCGTCGGTCACCATCATAGTCCATCTGATACTCAATCGAAGCCTGAGCACCGGCCATAGTAGCGGGAGGCAGAGAAGTGGTGAAGATGAAGCCTGGGGCCAGAGAGCGGATCATGTCAATGAACTTGGCGCTACCAGCGATGTATCCACCAACGCAGCCATACGCCTTGCCCAGAGTGCCAGTGATGATGTCAATTCGGTCCATGATGGTTCCTCGAGGGGCACCGTTGGCGTGGGCCTCCCAGTCAAGGTGCTCAGCAACACCAGCGCCGTGAGGCCCGTACATACCGACGGCATGCACTTCATCGAGAAAAGTGATGGCGCCGTACTTGTCGGCAAGGTCACAAATCTCCTCAATAGGACCGATAGAACCGCACATACTGTAAACTGACTCAAACGCGATAATCTTGGGCACATGCAAAGGGAGCGATGCCAGCTTAGCCTCGAGATCCTGCACATCGTTGTGCTTGAAAACAATCTTCTTGGTGCCAGAGTGTCGGATTCCCTGGATCATAGAAGCATGGTTCAAGCTGTCTGATAGAATGACGCATTCGGGCATCTTGCTGCCGAGTGTCGCCAGAGTTGCATCGTTGGCAACATAACACGAACTGAACACAAGAGCACCATCCTTAGCATGCAGCTTAGCCAGCGCAGCCTCGAGCTCAACGGCGTGCTTGTTGTGACCGGAAATGTTTCGAGTTCCGCCAGCACCAGCACCATATTCCTCCAGTGTTTCGTGCATTTTGTTGAGAACTTTGTGGTTGCGGCCCATGCCCAGGTAATCGTTGGCACACCACACAGTTACTCGATCCTCCTTTTCGGACATGTGCGCACGGGGAAAGTCCTTTGCTAAACGATTGATATTGTTGAAGTAGCGGTACGATTTGTCCTTGTGCTTCTTTTCGAGCTCAGTATTGTAAAATCCTTCATAGTCGAATTTGCCGGGGGAGTGGAAGCCAGCGGCAGCTGCAGCGGCGGTGGGAGAAGCAGATGTGGCCTTTCGGTTCGCATGTGTACCAGGAGGAGCGGGAGCTAACACACAATAGTTAGAAAACGATCAATTGACTCGTATGAACAGGCGATCCTGTATCGGGAGGAGAAAAAACATACCGGTGTCGCGACCCTCAAAGAGCGGGCGGTCGACAGCGCGAGCCTCCTGGTTGCGGCTGGTGTGAATCTTGGCCTTACCAGTCTTGGAGTGGCCAGAGAAAGCGCGAACAGAGCCAGCGGTGCGGTTCTTGGCGGTTTGAACAGCCATAGCCTTACCCATGACGGGGCATCGCTGGCCAAGCAGCTGAAGCTTGGACATGGTGCCGCCGCAAGGCGAGGAAGGAGAAGGAAGGGCGGCCTGGGGGCGAGAGGAGGTGGACAGGGCGCGCAGAGTGGCGGGCGAGGCCGTCTTCAGGAACGGGCACATGGCCTTGGACTGGCGAAGGACGGCATCCATTGTTGCGTTTGTTCGACAGTATTCGTTGAGTTGAGAGGACAATGCCTTCGTATCGTGAACCGGAGGGGCAAAATGTGGCAGATACAACGACCGTGGAGGGGCAAATATGCCGGGCGGTTAAAAAAGTGACGAGGGGCTAACACTCAATCGCAAAAGCGAACAAGCGAGGCAAAGCAAAAGCAATTGGGCTTTTGCCAATGAGGAGAGGTGAGGATGAGGATGAGGATGTCGGGTATGGTGTAAGGGAAAAAAGAAGAAGGGAGAAAAGAGGAAGAAGAGGGAAAATAAAGCGGCAGTCGACTAAGAGAGAGGATTGAATAAGTCGGTGGTTCGGCAAGAGCAGTCGGACCTTGACCCACAGAATGCTTCCGTTTCGGTTCCGTCGTTTTTCTTCCTTTCGAGACAAGTAACTCCGCGCAACTTTGCCCCATTAAGGCAAGTCACCAGTGCATTATTATGCCGATGCAGGGCATTTAAGATCCCCACCGGGAGTTTTACTCACCTTTAGGTCATGTTTTGAGGAGATGCCGAGTGGTCTACGCTTACCTTGGCTGTGATCTGACACGTGAATTGTTTAAGCCACTTCCTTAAATGTCATACGACATGATATATCATAGTTTACCTGCTATAACGTCCAATAAACGTTTATACATATTCCCCCAAGAGTCTCACCTCAGAAAGGAAAAGGTAAATATTCGGTGAGCCCAAACACAAGCTGCGGCCAATATGCGGCCCGCAGCCTCAAAGGTGTGGGAATCTGTCCTGCCCGCACTTACCGACACTCGGTACAGGTACAGGGGGGAGAGACAGCGCCCGAGTCAAACTCAGGGACGAGCGTAAAGAAATACCTCGCTCTTCATTGGTCGGACTTTTTCCCCTCTTGAATCCTAGGGAACTTGGAGGGGCTAGATCTGTTACGGGATCGGACATTCATTGGTCGGCCATGTGTTGAACTGTCATTGAAAGGCGGCAAAGGCGATGTTTGGTCTGGAATCTTTCCTTTCGTGTCACAGCGAAACTCATGATGAAAACGATTAACAATTCCGGTATCGGGCATAGGATAATTAAATTGACTATCTACTGCTGTAAGATAGTTGTTATGCCATCTTCTTAATGGAACAAAAACGGCTTTTACCGGCCAGAGACATACTGTAGTGTCAGCCCAGATCCCCGAGTCCCAAACCCTCTCAGCCTTCGACTCTTTTTGTCTCGTACGATTCATCAAAGTACAGTATCCACTGCCCAACAATCAGTAATTCCGTCTTATTCCTTCCGAGAGCAAAATAGAATCATACAAAGTGCTGACAAACTATGCTATTGTCGTTAATCCCCGATGCCAGTCACTCACCCATTCTTCACTTCAAGCTGCTTGCTTACCTCATTTTCGCCGTTTCTCAAAAGTACACTAAAAATCGATACTTCCCCCAATTCAACAAAACGAGTCATAATTGCCGAATTCTATGGCACACAACTACGTAGTTGAAGTCTCTACGTCAATGATAATTTTGACTACCAGAATAAATCTACGATGTAATGAAGATCGATTGCACAAACCGCCATAAAAACAATCATATCATATTGTCAAAAACAGCATCGTCATCTGGGGCATAAATAATGAAGGGTCCAAGTTGTCTCAGATGTGACATGTCATAGAAAACCCACCAGTCAAAACATTTGATTCCTAGTCACTGTAAGATCAACAGTATCGCGTAAAGATTTTCTCTTGATAAATTTCGCCGGCCAAGTATGTACCAAAAGTGATACAATTCAGTTCGTCATACCTCAAAGTGCTGTGCTAAGCTAATCAATCCTCAAAAGGGGTATCATCTGGCCCAATGGTATGCCGTGCCGTAAACGCCATTGCAATCATTCCTTCCTATGTGCCTTTCCCATAATGCGACCGTCCTGATCGCCGGTGCATGATCCCGCAAACTCCTAGCAATCCTACCACATTCGCTTCATGTGTTACGAGGCGTTTCGTCCCTGAACCCCATTTGTCTCTCTGGCGTCTCCATCGCAGGTGATACCCGGCTTTTCTCTTCGTTGAGGGCCTCGTTCGCCCACCCTGGTAGGCGGATCGCTCGGTGTCTCCTATTGTCCATCGCTTCCCGCATTACTTTGATATCGTCTCTCGCTTGTCGTCGTCTCTCGGCTCCATGCAAGCTGTGGCGTCTGATATTCTGCAAGTTCTTTGAGACAACAAGTCAGCAAAACTTGTCTCAAAAAACGGAATCCCCAAAGTTGGGTTTGTTGGGCTTCATACATTTGGATCTGGCGAGTTGGCTCGTTGGTGTGCTCGGGCGGGAATGTCCATTTCCTCGAGCCCATTGATGATCTGAACCCGCTCTTCCAGAGCCTTCTCGTCGGCCAGGGCCACGTATTCGGGACTCAGATGGCCTGCGATGATGGCAATCACAAACTTTTCATGTGATAGGAGCCCGTTGAGAAGTTTCCAGCGCTTCGTGTCAGGCAAGAAACCAAACTTACCCTCCTTACGGAGTTGGTTCAGCCTTTCTGTCAGACTCCTGGCGATGTCGGCTGGATCGCCTCCCGTTCGTGGCACATCGCGTTGTTGCAAACTGCGGATGCTTTCCCTCAAATGTTTTTCAAACTCAGCCCTCTGGGGGATCTCAGAGACGTTAAAAAGTCCACCTTGCTTAAAGAGGCCATTTAGGCGTGAAAGGGTTGCAGAGTCTTGGGCAGGCTTGGGCCCTTGTTTGGGCGTGCTGGTCGGTGTTGTGGTGTTCGTCGGGCCGGCTAACGGGGTTTGTGGTGGCGTCGGTCGCGTCTGTTCCTGAAGGGGCGGCACTGGTCGCTGTTGCTGCGTAAGAGATGGTTGTGAGTGCTGTATGATCGATGGTTCAGGATGACGGTGTTCCCCAAAGAATGTGTTTGCACCAGCCATAGGCATGGGAACTAGACCTTGGGAAGGAATCGTAAGTTGCTGAGATGCAGGCCAGGTCACCTTGTTATATGAGTCAGTGTTGAGTTCAATTGCATTGGTAGACGAAAGACTTACCGGTGCACTTGCATCGACGGGCGGTCTGCTGGCGCCTGGTTGAGCCCATCCATAGTATTGCATTGTTGCTGGAGATGGAGCTTGCCCGTAACTCGGTACATCTGAGGTTCCATCGAACGATTGGTGCACTGGCAGATGAGCCTGCGGAGGAGGACCAAAGCTTTGGTTTTGGTCCCTCAGCAATCTGGATTGTTCCATCAGGTCTGTTCGGTCTCTCGTCCTGCTGTATTCCTCGGGGTTATTAAGCCGGAGATGGTTCATCTTGATCCATTCGTCCACCTCCTTATCTTCTTCCGCCGTAAGCTTTGCATCCGCGTCCTCTTCCTCGAATGTCTCAGTTGTTACGATGGAGCGAATCGCCTCGCCATTTTCCCTGAGTCCGATAAGTTTGTCCAGAATTGGGTCTCTCCCGGTGAAAGAATTGAGGTTGGCCGCTGGTCTGGGCATGATTTCTGCCACAACATCGCCCTCGCGCTTCGACCAGCTGATGGGGTTCTTCTTGTCGACTACTCGGGATGCCAATTGCATCTTGAACACTTGCTTGTTGTTGATATTGTCCTCGAAAGTGCCTGCCACCATGAAACGGTAGACCACAACCGGCTTCTTCTGGCCCAAACGATACGCACGTCCCACAGCCTGCTGTTCATGCATAGGGTTCCATTTCGTGTCAAAAACGACTACCCGGTTGGCTCCCTGGATATTGAGGCCGATGCCGCCCGCAGTCGTGGATATTAAGTACACCTCTTTGTTACCCGTGTTGAATGCCTTGGTATCCTGTTGTCGGGTTGCAATTGGGGTTGTGCCATCCAATCGGGACACTATTCTTCGCTGCATCCTACACATTTCCTGGATGTAATCAAGCGTGACTAAGGACTGACTGAAAACGAGGACCTTGTCGCCTATCTTGCGCGCTTCTTCAAGGATGACCGTCAACATTTCCGTTTTCCAAGAAAGGGACGGTGTCAACAAGTCAGGATAAGGCCGTAGCGCTCTAAGGAACTCGGGAATAGTAGCTCTGGGGAAGGACGTGTCATTTTCCTTCTCATCATCATCCTCACTTCGTAAATCGCCATTCTGAATTTTCTTAACCTTCGCCTGGAAGCAGTGAGGATGGTTGCAAATCAGCCCGAGATGGCTTGTGGCGGCTAAAGTCTTGGCTTTTGCGTCGGTTCCTTCTCTGGCTATACCCTTGAGGTACAATTCATACAACTTCTTCTGAGAATCCGTTGGTGGCACAAAGAGAATGAACTCCTGCTTGGGCGGCAGCTCGTCTTTGAGAGACGCAATCGTGCGGCGGTGCACCTTGGGAGCCACCACCTCCTTGAGCGCTTTCAATTTCATTGTGGCCCTTCTCTTCTCAGACTTCGAACTATCATGGTAGAGTCCTTGCTCCACTGGCTTCGCGAAGATTTCCCGAAACTCAGAGTACGGACCAAGGAAGTTGGGCCCAACCCAGTCTATCATGGCATAGTATTCCAACACGCTGTTGGACAGGGGTGAACCTGTGAGTGCGATACGTCCGTTGGTCTTGAAGCGTGAACATGCCTCATTGATTTTGGTTTCCCGGTTTTTCATGACGTGAGCCTCATCAGCAATGACAATATCGGGCATATCTGTAAGAAGATTTGCCAGCTCCTCTGACATGTCCAGAACTTTCTGAAACATCTTGTATCCTATCAGCAGGACGCCTTTGCCAGAAGCCCAAGCTGAAACCGTTGAAGATCTTTCATCTGTTGTCATATTTGATGTGACCTTGCGCATCTCACCCAGCAGATTCGTTGGTGCCCACATGAGGAATTCATCCATCCAGTTATCCACCAGAGAGGGAGGACAAAGAACCAGAGTCTGTGACTCCCTCAAATCTTCAGGTATCTGAGCCACTATAGACGGATCCTGAGACTCCGCTGCCTCCGCCAAGGCAACGAGGAAAGTGATGACTTGCATTGTTTTCCCGAGTCCCATCGTGTGGGCAAGCAAACAGCCCTGCCGTAACGCAGAATCACGTACAATCTGGTTCCAAATGAAGCGGACACCATCAACCTGGTGATTCTTGATGCGTTGGCCAATATCTTCGTTGATATAGATAAGACTTTGGTCTTCCTCCTTGCTTTCGTTGATGATGAGGCGAGTTCTATCTCCCGACACCAGGCCGTGCGACGCAAGGGTTGCCCTCAATTTCTTCCTGCGAGCTTCTTGCTCCTGTAGCCTCTGATTCTCTCGCTCTCTGAGATCCACGGCTGCTTTATCACGAATGATTTCTTTTCCCTTTGGCTTCTGACGTCTCGTGCCATCTTCCTCTTCTTGTTCCAGGTCGTCTAGCCCGTCTTCTTCCTCATCTGGGAACAGTTCGTCGAGGATGTCGGTGTCTTGCCTGTAGATCTGGCTGTCTTGAGGAAAATGGGGTGCAAGTGTCTCAATAAACATGCACATGGGCTTAAGAAACTTGACACGTGCCGGAACAATACGCTTTGTGAACTTTTTTGTCTTAAATGCAAGCATTTGGTCCTCTCTCGTGTGCTGACACGAAAAGAAACAGTAAAAAAGCCGTACAGCGTCGAAAAGTACCACCTTAGGGTTACCTGGGGCCAGCTGTCGAACGTCCCTCAAAGGTTCCAGAATGTAGGGCTCGATATGCTTATCCCAAACTGCATCGGGATGGTCTGATAGCATCAGATCAACCACTGGCTTTCGACGTGCATGCTCCATTTGCCACATCTCGCCAATCAATAGCCTCCAGCGATCGCTGCGTTTTGCCAAATTGTTGAGTGATCTTGAGCCGATTTCCTCCAGGTTGCCGAGTGTCTCGATCGGCGGAGGTGTAAAGTTTTTGACTTTCTTCGGGAGAGGGACCGGTTCAGATGTAACTTCAGGAAGTTGGTTCTCGGGGCCGCGAGTTTGAGGGACGTGGTTTACGGGGGACTGGCTCAGAGGAGCGTTGTCTTCATGGACGTTCTCGGCGACGTAACTCTCGGGAGCTTGATTCTCCGGGACATAGTTCTCTGGAACGTTTCTTACCGGAACGTTGTTATCTTTCCGGGAATCTTTGGGCATAGGGTTATTCACTGATTTAGCAGGACTAGTCAAGTCAATAGGATGAGTCAAGTCGCAGCCCACGCCCAATGGCTCATCCATGTCGTCCTGGGTCAAGTCCACAAAGGCAGTGTCAGAACCTGGTGATTCTTCCTTCATAAGGCGAGAAAGCAACTCCTGATCCGCTGATACACCATCTTCGACTATGTCCATGTGCTCGTCGGGAACAATAAAATCATCCTCGTCGGAGCTAGTAAGAAGCTCCTCGTCTAGCAAACCAGTCGGCTGTTGCAAAGTGGCTGGCTTTGGCCGAAGAACTCCTTGTGGCTTGGGGGGTGGTTGTGAGGATTCAAGCATCTTGATGAACCACGTCTGATACAGCTTGTCGTCGATACTTTGCTCAAGACTTTTTGCCGCATCTCGGTAGTGGGTCTCCATTGTCCACTGCTGCCCTTGAATTTCGCGGCAGATGTTTGCAATCCGGCTTTTGAGATGTGTGGCCGTTTGATGAGCATGGTAGATTTGCAGCCTTCTTGTCCCATGACGTCGAGCCTTCTGCCATAGGCTGTAGGCTTTTCGCTCGTACTTCGGGAGCTTGTTCTCCTGCCAAATTGCTTCCATAGCCGCGATAGCCTCATTCAGTATCTCTTTGATTCGTTCGGGAGTGACAAAGGGATAAACATCCTTGGAAAGAGCCTCGCGCCTTTCGTCGTTCTCGTCTTCCATCTCTTTCAATGTGTCTGCATCAAGTTCCTCGCCAAGATCTGATAGGTCGAGGATTTCATCAGACTGGTTAGATACAGGACTAGATGGCCTCGAAGAATGTTTAGGCATGCGGTAATGATCTAGAAAAAGTCGCTTGGTGAATCTGTTGGCCACAAGTCTTCTTGCAGGTGGAAGTCTGTGCGAGCTGACCGCTGAGAAGGAATCGCTATCTTCCACGATGAGCGAACTCAACATGCCAGTTGGTGATATGATGGCATCTTTTGAGATTTTGCCTGGTCCCAAGTACGTGCACAAGGGAGTATTCTCCCACGGGAACCCTCGCGAGGCATCATCTTCCAACTCTGAACCCGGTTCCAAACCAGGCTTTTCGGTATAGTCGAGCATGTCAGCTTCTGTAGGAACGAAGGCGGCGGCAATGTTACGTGGTTTCTCTGTCAAGAGCAGAGGTACCACTCTTCTGCGTTTATTAGACCTTTCCTCATCTTCCGGTGCTCGACCGGGAGCTTCATGAAAGGGCGATTGATGAGGATGCGCTGCAGTATGGAGTTGGAGATCCTCTTGTGGTGGGGGCGCCTGGCCTTCGTTGGACGATGCTTGCTGGGCTGGTTTCTCGAGCGTGTCAGTTGTGAGAGATGAGCTAAATTGCGCAGGCACATTTAGGAGCGTCCCGTTTGTGGCCGAGACTGGCCCGATTGCCCCATTCTCTTTCTGATGATCACCATTTGGCAGGATGGAGAAATATGTTCGTTCAACCGCGCCTTGTGCTGGCGTTTCGAATTCTTCTGCATCGAAATAGCTGGCCTGCTTCCGCTGAAAGTCTTGCTGCCATTGCCAATATCCTTTGCTCCTAGCTCGGAGAGTAACGATGGCTTCCAAAAAAGCAGCTTTGTGGCGGGCGACTTTGATGCCCAAGCACTCCATTAACTCTTGACGTGAACATACATGCTCAAAAGTCAATAGAGTCTTGCCATCAAATTCCTCCTCCCGAATTCGTGCTGCGAGAGCCTGTGGATCTCGACTCCATGGGCACCCGGGAACACAGAGTCGGTGAACCACAACCTCGACATCCCAAGAATAGGGATCATCTCCTCCAGGGCCATCCATTTGATGTTGCACGACCTCTTAGGAACGCAGTGAAATGAGTTTCTGTTGAAGTTAGAGCTGCACTAAAAGTATGAACCAAGATAGCCAGGCATCAGCAGGGAGAAGCGGCATACCTGAGAAGATATTTAAAAACATGAGCTGTGATGCCAGGTCTGCTGAGCATAGGCCCAGCAAGAAGAAAACAGGCGAGAAGAAAGGTGCATAGCCGCCGGATGGCTGCGTTTGAGGAAAACTGGCTAGGCTTGATCCCTCACAGCCTTGGGGGTGTAGAGCAAACGGATGGTCTTAGATGTAAAGGTTTGCCCAGCAAAGAAAAGGGACAAGGCAGGGTACACGACCGAGGCGCAAACACGGGCGCCAAGAGATGAAATGCGTTGGTGAAGTGTGTCTGTTTATTAGCTTGGCGAGTTCTAAGTTCGCAGACGAGAGAAGAAGAAAAAGGCAAAAATGATCGCTGCGTTTGTAAGAGTCTCGGATTACATGCGAAGTAGCACGATGCTCTGAACCTTGAAGCTCTCGGCTTTTCGCTGAGCGCGTCGTTGCACGGCACCGCCCGTGCTAGGGTATCTCTGCAGAGCGGCAAGTAGCGGGGCTACAAGGTTCCCCCACGTGACCTGAAAGTAACTGTAGCAAATCAGCTGCTTCATTGTAGCCCCAGGTTTATCATGGGTGCAATGCACAATTCAATTCCTTGTATTGTACAACAAAGCTAGGTTCGAATAAACCGCTTTAACTAATCTTATTTTTAGTCCACTCTTGTTATGCGTTTCCAATTTATTCTGTCACTAGGGGAGCGCAACCTGAAATTTCACCATAAAAATACCCCACACCACGGTCAAATGCCAAAGATAAGAAGATCAGATCCAACCACGTTATGATATGCCATCTAACACATTCATTCATTCATGGTCCGCTTAAAATTTAAATGTCCTGTTACCAGACGTGATTCCTAAGTAAGAAATTGTCATATAACTGTACGGATAGATATCTCACAATTCTGGCCAAGTCGACTTCACATTTCACCTTGTTTAATACAATACATATTACCCCGCCATGCCCCTCATTGCAAAGATGCAACATGAGAAGCACGCAATAAATTCAAGGTAATTCCAAGTATGCTTGTCAACTGCAGATAAAAATAGGGCCAATGTGAATCCCATAGACACGGGCTGCCTTTAACGGCCTTGTACAAAGGCCGGTCTTTATTACGGCCCTCATGCACCTTAGTGGAATTAGCCATTCTCCAATTCTGTCTAGAAGCACCCACTGAATTATTAAGCCACCCCATCCGGCGCAAAGCTTCCCAAGCACGCAAGCCGAGATTCTTACTAGATCGACTAACTTTGGATATTCTTCTCAAAGCCTTCCTTTCTTGTCTGTTTCCTCTTGTTTATACAGAGTTTAAGACCTGCCTCATTTCAAGGCCTTATAATCAATCTCAGCATCATGGCTTCTCTCACAAGCGGGGAGTACCCACCCACCCTCAAGGCCGAAGAAAAGGACGTCCTCATCGAGACCGTCAAGGACTGGTCGATAGGCAATGGCCTTGCAGTCAGGCCTCCTCCGACAGTTATAGCCGCCGAGGCAGATCCCAGGGGCATTGCTGCTACCAACGTCCCCGTCACTCTCTTCCCTAGCCCGTTTCCCAAGCAATGCTTCGCCCAGGGCAAGGCGGTTCAGAAGACTTATAACGAGCTGTATGCCTCGGTGAGCAGGGATGAGGAGTTCTTGGCTCAAGTTGTAAAGGAGTACGTGAATCTAAAAGGCCCCCGACTCACAATTTCTAAACTGTTTTCAGGGTCGCAGATGGTGATGAATTTATTCGAAACCTATGGGACGTCCATCTCAAGGTCAAGTCTGAGGGATATACACAGGCAAGTATCTGTTCTACGAGTCATCTATACTTTGTTCTAACAGAACTACAGCCGCTGTCTCTGGGATTGTTCAGATCAGACTACATGGTTCACCAGGATGCCCATACTTCGCCTCCTTCTTTACAAGTGAAGCAGGTCGAATTCAACACCATCGCTTCCTCTTTCGGTGGCCTCTCAACATACACTTCTGCCCTTCACAAGTATCTCGCTACCACAGAGTATCCGATTCTAGATAACTCCATTGTCCAAGGGTCGTTGGACTTGCCTGATAACACCAGCACTCGCGGCTTGGCAGCTGGCATTGAAGCGGCCTACAACATTTATCCCAAGTCTGAACTCAGCCACCAGAAGTGTGTCATCTTTCTTGTGCAGGATGGCGAGAGGAATATCTTTGATCAGCGCCATCTAGAGTACCAAATCATCAACTCCTCACCATCTATTCCAGTCTTCAGACTCCCATACTCCCAGATCTTGAAGCACACCAAAATCGCGGACAACCCCAAGCGTCAGCTGCTGTACCACCTCCCACGAAACCCTTCAAAGGTGTACGAAGTTGCTGTGATCTACATGCGATCCGGATATGGACCTTCTGATTACCCCGATCAGAAGGCCTGGGACGCTCGATACCACCTGGAGAGATCTAACGCCATCAAATGCCCAACTGTTCTGACCCAGCTGGCTGGAACAAAGAAGGTGCAGCAGATTCTGGCAACACCACGCCCTTCTTCGGCACCATCAGCTCTTAGCAAGTTTATCCGCGATGACACTGACGATGCGGCTGAGCTATGGCGCACATTTACTAATATCTATCCCATGGACACCAGCGATGCCGGTCTCGAGGCCCGAAAGAAGGCTCTTGACCCCAAAGCTTGCCAGGACTTTGTGCTGAAGCCCCAGCGGGAAGGTGGCGGTAACAACATCTACCGAGGTGCCATCCCCGACTTCCTCAAGTCTGTTCCCGAATCCCACTGGGGTTCGTACATTCTCATGGAGCTCATCACTCCTCCCCCAGTCAACAACATCATCCTCCGCAATGGCAGTCTGGAGCAAGGAGGAGTTATCTGCGAATTGGGCATTTATGGCACCTGCGTCTGGGATCAGAGTTCAGGAAAGGTACATCACAACGAGGAAGCTGGGTACCTCTTGCGAACGAAGGGCGACAAGAGTGAAGAGGGCGGTGTCGCTGCCGGCTTTGGATGCATGGATAGCTGCACTTTGGT
Organism: Fusarium sarcochroum; assembly: GCA_013266185.1. Taxonomy (NCBI): domain Eukaryota; kingdom Fungi; phylum Ascomycota; class Sordariomycetes; order Hypocreales; family Nectriaceae; genus Fusarium; species Fusarium sarcochroum. Next base: position 67,926 of record JABEXW010000204.1, read on the forward strand.
ATAGAAAGGTCCACCCTTGTTGTTTGTTGCTACTAGAGGAGGTCATACTCTAAATGATTGACCTCCAAACTCCTTCTGCTATACGTCACAAATAGACATACAGTATTCACGCAACTGCTGCAACTGTTATTACCTACCTGGGACAATGACTACTAGGTACTACCTCCAATAGCGTGTAAATGTTATTAGCTAGCAAAGTTCCTTCCCAGGCGTAGATACCGTTGAAAACCCCAAGTACTCTGCCTTGCTATGCCTTGTTCACTCTACTCTCGTTACACATTCCCCATCTTTAACTGCAAAGCGCTCTCCATACATTCATCACTTGGGCTCTTGTCCTAAGCCGATCATAAGTTTACATTCTACAGACATTCTTTCGCCGCCAAAATGGTCACACCGGTACGGCCAGTACTGTTGAACTTCCTCAGCACAAGCTATGCAGCAGTTGTCCGCGGCGATCCTCCATCATATATTCCCCCTATCTGGGTTCCAGTGACGTCCATCCGCAGTCCAAGCCCAGCAAATGAGACGGACAACATCTCAGGCTCCTTTTCAGGTTCTTGTTCAGACTCCCATTCGGACCCTTGTCCGGACTCCTTCTCAGGCACATATAAACGACAATGATAGCCTGGGCTTTAATAGCCCAGATCCCTATCCAGGCCTCTTTTTAGACAATGGCTCGGACGCTTCTGCATGCTCGGACACTTCTACAGGCGATGATGGCTCGGACAACTTAGGGTACGTGTCAGACGAGCTAAGCTACGACCCGCCGGACCCGGCAGATAGGCATGACGATGATGAGCGAGAGGATCCCGCGGCTTACCAGACACCTCCTCGCGTTACTATTCCTGTCAGCCGTGGGCTTGTACCTGCTCCCACTGTTCGAAGACGCTTCCGGAGCTCGATCAAGAGATCTTACAAAGACCACATCGTATTTTTCTGATACAGGATAAATGTCTGCCCTTTCTCTGTCTATCCTACTACGGCATGGCTCCTTGTCTGTCGTCATATAAGGGGTGCTAACATTTTAATTAGCTTGGCATAGTTCCTGCAACTTGAGTACTGATGATATTGTTGGAAACGCAACAGACGGAATGGAGAAAGATCTTTTTTTTGCAGGACCAGTCTGGCACTCCTCAGGGCGAAGATCCGCAGAGTTCAAGTTTCATAACCTGATATATTAGTATCAGGTTCATAACAGCGTTTGTCAGCCATCAACATGACTTTTACAGCTTTGACTTGCCCGAATACCTGATGGATGAATGTGTAGTGTTTGACAACATATATATTGCATCGTGGTATCATACAACTCCTCCAATGGTTGTGTACAACCTTCATCGTACATTACACCCGTAAAGTAGCATCAAACAAAAGAAAACGTTTCGAGAGAGGAGAGCTAGTGGGCAGGGCTATTATCACGCCGCGAACAAATTGCGACCATATTTAAACAAGAATCCGAGTCAGAATTTGCTGCTTACTCGCCCTGCTCAGGAGCCTGGGGGCGTCGAATGACCTCGATGTTGCCTGGACGATAGTTAGATCTGGCATATAAGATTCTTGAAGAGAGCCACATACGCTGGACGACGTTGAAGGCAGTGCGGCTCTGGCCGTTGGAGTCGGTATAAGTGTTGGTGGAGGCATCACCCTCGACGTAGACGGTAGCACTGCAACATTGTTAGTACCGTTATATTTAAATATTTATTCCAGCGACGTACCCCTTGGGCAGGTTCATGAGATAGTCACGGCTAGGACCCTCAGCGAAACTGGTAACCTTGAACCAGCTAGTCTTGCGGTTTTCGCGGCTACCGCTGTTGCTGGCGACGGCGTAGCGGAGGATCTCACGGCCGGTGCTAGTGGAGTGAAGCTCGGGGGTGTCGGCGAGGTTACCAACGATGGTAATGCGAGCCACAGGGCGGGGAGCGGTGGTGGTGAATGCGCGGACAGCAGAGGCCGGGGCAACGGCAGCGCGGCGGAAGACGGAGAAAGACATGGCTGGCTGTGATTTGGGATGGAGAAATGTTTGTCGATGTTGGTTGATGCGAAAAAGGCTGAAGCTGAAATTGGAGCGGGGACACAGACGAATTTGTTTGATAATTGAGCTTGTCGCGTCGTTTCGACGCGGTAGGGTAGCTAAGATTAGGGGATCCTCATTTATGCGTTGATCTGATTGGTTTGTGGCGGAAGCTTGTGCGACCCGGTAGATGGGTGCCGTTGAGTACGGATTGATACATATACACGACACTGCGATTCGAGTACGACCTCCAACTTCATTCATCAACTCTTGGCCAAGAACTGCTCGGTTTCCAAGAACGGAATGCTTTGACTTGGTGATTGTACATAAAGAACTGCGCTAGCATCATTGCATGGTTCACTAACCATGATTTACTTTCAATTGATTATTCTGATTTGCTGACGACCTGTTCATACCGTTCATCTAGAACCTCAGACTAACACTCTGGATCATCGCCCTGCCCGTCTCAAGCTCATTCACATCGTCATTTTGCACCAAGAAAAACTACGGCTCAAACATCAGTGCCCTCCAGTCCGTGCTTACCACATGGCTGTTATTTTTATAGAGCATGCAGCCTGACATGCACATACAAACCTGCGATATAGCTTAGATGCTGGTCTCGTTCGCTTACCCCTGCATCCTCGACTTACCCGATCGGGTCATCAATAGACGCCCTCAATAGCCGCGCTCTATACAACCAAGATACGACTGCAACGCCAACCTCCAAACGGGAACAAAGATTCATTTCTTATTGAGAATGAAATGCCCCAATAATTAATTAACCAATAAAAAAGGAATCTTTTTTTAAATTCAGGGTCAGGAACGCCCATTGACATGGCCCCTCCGTACAGTGTAAGTGCTTGTGTCGGCGCCTTATTGAGCTCGGCACCCATGACATGTTCACTCTCTTTGGTCTTATTGACAATTACTTCATTACGAAAACGCTGTATAAAGAACCAACAGAGCCGTTACTTTGAGTGAGGTCCTTGCGCTTCCCGCTTTGATCAACCGTTGAGCCAAGACATAACTGTTCCGTGTCATCTTGCATCTGTCAACCTCACCTCCAACACCAAGTTGCTTTGACAATTTTCAAAGACTCATTCTACTCACTATATATCATCACTTCTCCGTCATCGTCGTCATGGCCGACTCAGTTTACTTGTTCGGTCGTGACGACTTATCCATCGTTGTTGCTCCCGGCCCAGGTACTATCACCACTTCATCTCTCACAGTCAACCTCGTCTGCAGAGTACTTCTCGGCATTCTCGCAAACTTAGCATGTCTAGTCCCTCTCAAGAATCTCTACCGCAATGGCGAGTTTGCGGCTGTTGTCTTTATCCTCAACATCGAATGGGCCAACCTCCATACAATCGTCAGCGCCCTCATCTGGAGAAACGATGACACTAGCAAGTGGTGGGCTGGACAAGGCTTTTGCGACCTCAACCCGTACACTCAAAACTTCAGCAACGCCCTCTTTGGAACATGTCTACTCGCCATCATGCGCAACCTTGCTCAGCAAGTCGGTCTCTTGCGTGTCAGTCCCCTGAATGTCCGCGAGAGGCGTCGACGCAACCTCGTTCATGCTCTCATCATGTTTCCACTTCCTATCATTCAGCTGGGCTGGACCTGGCCTTTGACTACTCAACGATATGCTGTGGCTACTTTGGCTGGATGCAGTTGGATTGCTTGGCCTTCGTGGCCCTACATGGCCTTTTTCGTTATGGCCCCTGTTCTCGTTGCGCTGATAACGGCCGGTTATGCAGGTAAGTCCATGTCTCCCTTCTTCGCTCAGCCATAACTTAATCTCATTAACATTACACAGTTCTCACTTATACACGTTTCCGAGAGATCGCAAGGACCACTCGTTCCGCCATCAACAGCAGCAGGACTGCCAACAACCGCGCCCAGAGGACCAAGCGTCGCCTCTATCTTATGGTCTTAGCCATCTTGGTTCCCTATCTCCCTATTGTCCTCACCCTCGCCGTTCTCAACGTATTGAACGCCTTTCCCCTTCAACCTTTTGATTACGATCTCATTCACAGCCGCATGGTCCCTCACCCGTGGTCGTCCATCGTCTTTGTTCCATCCAACGGCGTAAACTTTGGCTACTTGAACAACTGCTACATCGACATCCTCGCTGCCATCCCCGTCGTTATCTTCTTTGGTATGACAAAAGACGCCATCAACAGTTATCGCCACGGCTTGCTCTACTTTGGCTTCGGTCGCTTATTTCCCAAACTTCAAGAGGAGTATGACCCTGATAGAGCGGCATACGGGAGCAATTCCGGAAATTCTTACCTCATGGATTCCACTACCTCGACGTGAGTAGAAACTTGTTTCACAGCCTGAGAACTTGGGTGAACTAACTCGACATAGTACATCGTCAATACCGAGCAAGATCAGAAGTTTTCTGTCTTCTCGCAGCTTGAACACGGCGTCATCTGCGAGTTTACATCCTACACCCCTACAGTCTATCAACGTTGCTCTTGCGACTCCGGAAATCGAAACAAGGCGCGAACTGGGTTCAAATCAAACATCTCAATCACTTCAACAAGATATATCGTATCCTTATCATGCTGCTCTATCCTCCACCGCAGACCCATTGACTCTACCTCCCCGCAATCCATTTCTCTTCCGCACCCGCTTCGACTTACCCACTATCCCACTCCCTTCTCTTTCTTCCCTTAGCTTTAGGAAGAAGAAAGATAGACGACCCCCGCTTGACAGTGGTTTACCCCTTGAGTCCCTCCCTTCTGTCGTCAACAATCGTCTTTGGCAGGATAACTCACCTGTCCAACCCCCTCGTAACCAGACCCTCGTCTGGGCCGATAGAGAAGAGGCTTCTTCTCATGAGATCATCACATCTGAGTCGCGTTTACTCGTTCCCATGTTGTCAACCTACTCCGTCACAACTGAGCCTCTGTATGAAACGTATCGGCGCTAGGAACGTCAGTATGGCTGGGCCAGGTAGTCTACCACCAGTATCCAGGTCCAGCAAGACGACATGGCGAAGGACTGCTCAGCCTCATTTTATTTCGTATTTACTTTGCTTTCATTAGACTCGTCACATTCGAGCTCAGCATCACTGCAGGCGGGGGCGTAGGGATCAAAAGGTTTTGCTCTAATTAGAGATATACATCGTCAAGGACTTTCACAGGTCATAATAAGATACCTTTCTACATGAGAACGTCCCTTCGTTGCAAAGTTTGAATTTGTCATCATGCCAAAACATCCCTTTTCAGACCGTAGGATGACCAGTAACTTGAAGAACCAATTTGTATGACCAAGAGACTTTTACTTGTTTCCATTAATCAACGCCTGTAGATGCGCTTGACCTCCACGCGCTTCCTCTATGTGTTGCCTGCCTACAAAACCTTCCTAGTCCAATTATCGTTTTTGACCCATACATCATATCGACCCTATTTTTTGGAAAACGTGGACGTGAACCCCATTGGTATCATAAATATTCAAAAGTACTCAAAAATGGGTATGTGAGATAACATAGAAGGAGAAGAAAAAAAAAGAATGTTGCTCATAATCTGATTGTTTCAGAGAAGAGTTTCTAAAGGCATGAATTACATGTCCTTGGCGTGTCTCTGTAGTTTACGCATAGCGTCACGATGTACATCGAGAAGATCACCACTTCGCATACGCTCGTCAAAGGCCCTGTCGGTCCACTCTTTCTCGCGCTGCTGCGTCTCGCGGCGTTGGGCTTCGGCTTGCTTTTGACTCATGAGGATATTGCGACTCATGTCGACGTTGCGTTGGACCTCGACTTCCCTGCTGGCAAGAAGCGACTTGGGGGTGAACGGGGTCTCGCGGCCAGAGTTGCTGATAACAGGTGTGCCGGCGCGCAACTCATGCTGAACCGACTGCCGAAAGTTTGCAAGAGCGTTATCTCGAGCAACAGAAGTAGGGAGCGTCGACACGCGTTTAGGTTGATGAGAGTCGAAGTGTGCTTCTTGGTTGGTGATACCGGTGGCGTTGCTGCCACCACTGAGACGCTGAAAAGAGGGTGTTGAGTTGGAAGGATTCAGACTGCTCTGCCGCATGAGTTCTTTTCTCTGGTTCATGGGCAGATCGTCTGTATCTACGCCAGCAGCAGCAGCGTACATTGGGTAGTTGCTGAGTGATCCTACGTCGCTAGAGGCTCTGTGCCGAGCAGGTAGGTTAATCTCGGGCGAGCTGACTAGTAGGTTTCCTGAAGACTTGTTGCGCAGATACATATCCCGCTGACCGAGAAGAGTCTGGGGACTCGAGTAGGATACAACGCCTGGGGTAGATGAGCGCGGGCTCTCATTATTGACTGGAAGGTTGAGTGTTCGCGCTCCCATAGCCTCTCCTTCGGGGATAGGGGGTGTCAAACTTGAGCCATCTCGCTCTTCAGCAATGGGCACAATTCCGCCGGACACCATTCGTAGCCCTCCAGAGGAAGATCGCGGCATTACACCGTTGGTTGGAGTTGTACCTGGGCTACGGTTTTGACTTTCACCTGTAAGAATAGCGAGAGCCGCAGGGACATGTTGCTTCGAACCGCGGCGCGTGGCAGCATAAGAGTGATTAGAGGCTTGAGAGTTTGATCGTGTAATTGCAGGCGCCGGGGTTCCTTCGTTTGATGATTTTCGTAGTTCGTCAACATGCACAGGGGCTGGCGTTTCAATCGTTGGCACTGCTGGATTTTGTGGTTGGTCGATGTGAATTGCATCTAGTTCGGGTGCTTCTGCATTGCTCAAGTGTTTAGCCCATTCATTGGTTCGATAGGACAATGCCACTCGGGACAACGACCTGGGTAATCGCTCCTTCGTCAAGCTTACGCGAGCCGAGGAACCTGATGTCGCAGATTTAGCCTTATCGGGGCTTCCTGAAGCATTCTCCGGCTGCTCAGGGTTGTTAGGCTTGGCAGCATCGTTTGCATCAACAGTCAAGGACTTCTTCTGATCGTCTAGAGGTGGGCTCGGCTTGTCCTTTTCGTCCTTTTCGGAGAGTTTGGCGTTGATCTCGATGCTCTTGAGTGGCTCTGAGGTTGGGAGGGATTGACGGTCATCGCCGCTCACACTCTCATCATCAATCGTTGCCGCAACTGAGCCGTCGTCTTCGCGTGGGCGGGATCTCGGGATTACCAGCTCGTCAGTACTCTCGCCGTGTTCTTGTTCCTGATGATCCCCAAGCACACGACTTGATCGATGGGAGATGTTTCCGAGTAACTCCATTGATCCACGAGAAAGACGAGATAGTCGCTTAGCAAGCGAGTGTCGGTGGCCAGGAGTATGAAGTCCAGAACCCTCTTCATCAGCAAAGGTTGCCACGGATGAGCGATCGTCGTCAGTAACAGCGTCGTCGGCAACAGGAATGGTGAACGGAAGAGGAACAACAGGAGGGACAGGAGATCTCGCAACAGATGACTGTGAAGAGATACGTCTATCGGCCTGGACGCTTGCGATGGGAAGATTCTGTCCATTGGTGCTAGCATCTGCTTCTTTTTCCACTTTCTCCATGGTTGTCCGCGTAGCATCATCAGAAGCGACGCGAACCGTTACCCTGCCGTCTTCATCTTGTTCTGAAGACATCAAGGTTATGGTAGGCTGTTTCTTGGGTTGCTCAGAGTCTGGTATGTCGGTCATTTCGATCACCTCGACGATCGAGGCGGATTGTCTTTTCGAGGAGTCGGTTTGGCTGTCACGTAGCTTCTTCTCGGCTGATATCCCTCCGTCGTCCGACGTGCGAGAGGCTGTGGAGCTTCCTACATCTCCATCGCCGTAGACGCGCTCCCATTGGCGTCTCTCACGAGCATTCGACTCCTCGATGTTCCTTCCGACTTGTTCTTCTTCCTGTCGAAGGTTACGTTGCCCTTCAGCAGCAGCCTCCGCCTTCTTTTCACGCTTTTCCCGAACGATTTTCCACAACTTAATCTGTGAAATGATACCAAACAGAGAAATGATGATGATGGCTGCCGTTTCCACACGAATTCCCTTGGTAACTGGATATGTATGAGCGCCAAGGGGAAACAAGTCGTCGTTCAGTTCCCAAACATAAGCCCAGAATTCCTTGAGTCCAGCCTTGCTGAAGCAATCAATGCCTAACACGGTAACTGTGGCACCAGAGAAAGATATCAAGAATATAAGCGCCCAGTCTCGAGTGTAATGACTGAAGTAGAAGGCGAACCCGCCCACGGTGAAGGAGGCGATGAAAATGGCTTTGGAAACGACAGGTCCAATTAGCCCTCCAGGGACCAGGCAAAGAAGCCACATGCTGATGCAGAAGCCACCTAGAGCGCAGCCCAGCCCCTCGGTGATTTCTCTGAAGAACATGGAAGCACCACCGAGGATACACCCGGAGACGATAGCGGCAACCACATATCCTCCTTGTAAAGCATCGCTAACTTCAGATTTCATCACATAGACGACGAGCACAGCAACGCACAAAGAAGCGGCGAATGCAGTCGAGAAGAATGTGTGGATCATTCGGTTCTTGATTCCGATAAGAGTGTAGGCAATACCGGTAAGAAGCAAAATGGTACCTGCAACACCCCAACCCGGAGTAAGCTTGGGCTCAAGAGGCAGCTGTCCAACAGGTATGGTGACTATCAAGTGTGTTAGCAATAGCCCTAATATCAGCATTCCCATCCGGCATTACCATTGTAGTAAGAAGAGTCGTCGAGGATTGTGCTGGTCGATGTTGGGTCTGAAGTTTCGGTTTCCTCCGTTTCTGTAGCGGTCACTGAGATCGATTCAGTTTCAGACTTGGAGTTTGTGATTGCAGAGGCTTCTGTCTTCGTCTCAGAAGCCTCGGTGGTTTTTGTGGCACGAGTATGCTCGCGTGTCGAGGTCGAGCCGGAATCGATTTCTGTTGTCTTTTGCGGCTCGTCATCGCCCGCCCTGGGAGCTATCCTGAAGATCTCCCCGCTAACATGCTGAATTACCAAAAGTAGGCAGAGCAGCGCCCAAAACCGAGGCCAGCGGGACAGCATTGTATATCTAAAGTTGAGACTGATGTACTAGGGTTGACAAGCTAGCATCCAAACTCGCAGCAATGTCGTGGGATCAAGTGAGCATCGTCGAATGCTAGGTTTCGAGAGTATCCCAATCGGCAGAGTAGTATAGAAAATACAGTAAAAAGAATGACGAATCCAGTAGCTGAAAGATTGTCCTGGGAAGTTTGATGGGAAACGAAGCTGTAAGCTAGGTAGGCCGGGCTCCTCGAGGTGTAGCCGATGGCTGGACGTGAAACAAAGATTCTAGGAATGGCGAAGAGAAACAAAACGGATAGTAGACCAGGGTACCCTCAAATATCGTAGCGGCCGTGGTTATTCTGAAGAAGGGCGTAGGATATAACAACGACAATCAGCAGCACAGCGCGGGACGTCGGCAGAACAAGGCAAACCCAGATCCAAGAACCAAAACTACAAGAGGAAGCGAGCGCAGCTATAAACAGAGAAAAGCGAGTACCAAAAGAAGATCGAGAACAAGGGAACGGGAAGGGTGTGGCATCATAGTTATTGTCCTGTGCCCGGGTGTGTAATTTTAGCTTCTTCGCAAGATCTAATGGTGGGCTTCTGCTGGCGATGGAGTCGACGGCTGCCATGGGATGGAGACGCGGAGAACGACCAGGTATACCCTGGTTTGCACGGCCATGATTGGCAATGACTGGACGAAGCGACAACACATGGCGCGGCCGTTAGAGGAGCCTCTTGGGCCAATTTCCCAGACTCCCTCCTGTGACGCTGTGGTGTCGTGATGGACCGACGAACGACTTACAGAGAAACGCGGTCCACCCGGAACTATGTGGTACGTACCGCCTTCCCGGTTCTTGGCTTGCAGTTTCCCACTTTTCAGTCTGCCCTGTTCGGGAATAGCAGGTGGAGGCCAAACGCCTCGAGCACCCCGGCTCGCCCCTCTTCCGTCCAGAAGGCGGCCAATCGCGGCCACGATGTACCTGTTTCGAGTACTTTCAGGTACAAGTTCAGCTCAATTAGGCCAGAGCCGACGGGAGCGCGACCTCGAACAATGGCAAGAGCATTGGATGACATGGCCTGTCAACGAAAAGTCCAATTTGGGCTTGATAAAACTTCCTTTACTTGACTAAGAGGCTCTTCATCTTGTCGGTCCTACTGCTACTATTTCTAAATCATCTATGCCTCACAATGTCGCATTTGTCTGAGACGAAACGCATAAAAGCAGTGCCCTGCCATTAAGTAAGGGTACGTAGATTCCGCTCGTGCTCTCTCCACTTCCCACTCAGACATGCTTTTTGACCAGATTACACAGAACAAGGATCATGCTGAGCGGATGATTAACAGTGGGCTTTGTGAGAGCATGCAGATTTTGCTGGGGGTAGCCCCCATCACCATCCCTGCAAAACCTTTAGATCCATGCCAGTGAGGCCTTTTGGATGGTGTTGATCGTTCACTCAGCTGGCCGTGCTGGCCTTGTTCTCTCCATCCAGGAGATAATCCTCCCGCTGTCGGGTCGCCCGTCTTGCTCAGCCGAATGTGAATGAAGCTATCGAAAGGACCCTTGCTAGAAACATCCGATGACAGAACCTTGCCTTGTCTGATCAATGGGCTTTCAGTTTCCCTTGACAGCAACAACCCACTCAGAGAGAGCCCGGAAAGCTAAAGTCGATGAGCTCGCCCTGCAGGCTGTTGTTAGCAAGCCACTGCAACGGTATTCATGCTGCAGGCAGCTCTGCGTTCAGCCGCTGCCATAGTCACACGTAGCCAGCCAGCGCCGGCACTGCATCATCACCAAGTCCCCAACGCCATCAACCTTGTTGATAGGCCAATCTAGGATTCTTCTTGCACCACTCTTAGCATACAGGCCGACCTTTTCTTTTGGCAAGAAAGGTGGCAAAGATTATGTCCTTCCTCGGCTGCATCTCGACCGCCTCCATTGATGCTGTGCTTGATGGTACAATTACCTATACTTTGGCGGTGATATTACAGACAAGTCATACATGGCGTGGCCCGCTGGCTCGCCAATGAGGAACTCCGCCTTGTCTCAGGAGACGACAATGCTATGTTCTCCCACAGTCTTTCAGCCCCTCAACATCTCACAGGGTTTCATTGTCAGCAGATGTTACAGTCAACCGCAACTGGCAATCGCCTACAACTCAAAACTACGGAGTCTCCTGGATACTCATCTGAACTTCTAATTTTATTCTCATGCGTTACCGCTCACGGTTCACCATTGAGGGCCCATTTCAGGATTCAGAGCTCCGGCAGCAGATTGATTTTTCTAGGTCCAAGCGTTCAGCTTCGCTGTTCTGGAACACTTTGGCTTTGAATAGCAAGCCCATTCGCTATACTCATAACGGTGTTATGAATTGCGGATTGTGGCTGCATATCCAAATAAAAGCAAGGACCTGCGGATGTCTAATGGTTCTGATACGAATGCCACACTACCTTGTATTTTGAAGTGCTGCCTCTCTTCAATATCCGTTGGGACAAGCAAGGGCCTCACATAGCCGTTGGGTTAACGCGACATGCTTCACCGAATTGCTCCCAATTAACTTGCAGATTCGATGCTCCGCTTGATCGATCCCGAGCTGCAATCGCCCGTCCCGTTCGCAACATGTTCGTTCGGTTCACTGGGTCACATCAGTGTTAATTGCCAATATGAAGCAAAATTGGGTGAACTACTGAAGTTCTTGTTAATGCGTTTCTAATAGCACCTTGATATCAACATGGTATTCTTCGCTACATCCAATATTCATTCGTTTCAATCATGATCTTGATTTTTACGGCATCTTGTACAACAAGAGTTTTCCATGTCTCCAGCGGCGGTGCATGGACGACAGCCGGGGTCAGCGGTATCGTGTCATTCCCACCACAGGACATTTCAACAATAACGAGTAGCTCTCGAACGCTACCTGGACCATAGCCAGCTCCCAAAACAAGACCAGGAACGGCTTCCAACAATCCGCGTCGAGTTTTAGTTCCTATCCGAAGCCCACAGTTCACTCGGTTGTTCACCAAACGTGGTTGATGGGCGTCATCTGCATATCATCATCGACAAGCACCTCCACCAGAGCTTCAGATCTTCTGCGCTGTGCCTGGGGGTACCAGTCGATACTTTGACGAGCCCCTGTCTCCTTACCCTCTTGGTTCATGCGCTACTATACCCGAACGCCGGTGGCAGCCTCACCGGCGCGTCTGGAGATTAAAGAGATTAAAGGGTCCCACATTTTTGTTTATGATCGCTGGCGCACTTCGGCTGGTTAACAAGCCAGCAGGCCAAAATGTTGGAGCTTTTTCATGGGATTTTTCCCATGGATTCCAGCACATCAGCTCGTGCCCTTCTCGCCTATCTTGTTGCGGGAAGATCATCGGCCCAGAAAGAGACGCGCACCCCCTGTTAACCTTGCTTCCCTCCTTGAAGGCAAGAGAAACAACGGCGGGCGCCATGTCAAGGCTCCTGGTCAACATGATAACTGCAGCTTTGCCAAAGACGGCTGGTACAAATGCACGTAACAGCTAACGTGCTGAGTTGCAGCTGGGTCAAAAACAAACATCGGCTTGGCTGTGGCTTGTCTTGAGGCGTGAGTAAATCCTGCAACTTGTGCGTGGCTACAACGAATGGATTGTCCTACTCGCCGTGAGCTTTGTTTATCTTTTATTGTTCCACCAGTTAGTTGTCTCAGTGTCTCAGAAAATGGAGATCTTGTGGCAGTGTCGATATACAAGAGTATCATTCGTCCTTCCTGAGGTGGTTGGTGATATCAAATCAACTTCAAGACTTCCTCAGTCGGTTGCACTCATACGAAGCATTGTTCAACTGTCATACACTCGTCATCTCACAGAGCCGACACTCCCATACAAGTCTTACAAGAGAGACTATTGTCCTTTTGACTTCTAGGTTCATGGTTCGATGAATGTCCTGTAACCATATCTGGGTGTAAGCTCTTTACACCAACCCCCTTCTCGCCGCCGTCCTAGTGGGAGAATGGGATCCTCGACCACGTGCTGTAAATGACTTCACCGAAGCAAGGATTGGCGCGATCGTTGATCGAGCAATTTTGTTTGAATTTTCCCAATCCTTGCCAAAGCTAGCGCGTCACTGATGTTGATGTCGACGCTGGCTTGCAGGAAACAGCGTGGCAGCACATGCTGTAATCTCAACGTTGCACTCGGCCGTGAGACGCGGGAAACTCAATTGCTAGCTCCCACCCCCACCATCTCGGATTTCTGACCATTGAGCTCACGAATGAAGCTGTAGGCGAAGCCAAATCCATTCAGGGCCGAGACATTCGAGTCAAAGCAGACAAGACAAAGCAAGCAAAACAAGCCAGATGCGTTTGGCCCATCGCCTGGTAGCGAGCTTGGTTCGCGTGGTCCAGTCTTAGCGAGCGTGGCGCTAGTTAGATTTAACCTGAGACAAGGACCAACCTGCCAACTTATACTGGACGGTCTATTGATTGAACTGGATCCGCAAATGAACTTACTCGAGAGCTGAAGTTTCTTTGTTCATTTTTCCAAGACTTTCGTTTGTTTAATTACTGGACCCCAAGGAGGGTCTTGCTGCACCCTACGTACATGAACTTAATCCATACTCCGTAATGATTAATGTTTAGCCTTCTCAGGCTGACTTGGTGTTTGGCTGCTGCTGGTGTTTCAAGCACCCGATAGCTTGTCCGAGACGATTGGGATAGGTAATTATCTTAATGCTTCCCCAAACAGATGGGTGATAGCAATACAATCATTCAGTGGAACGGCCAGGATCAGATACGAGGTATAGGTCAAACAATTGTGTAGCCATAAGCAAATCACCGACAACGCCTTGGCTCATAATATCGCTTTCCAGGATTTCACATAAAGAATTATTATCAAGGCCTACTAACCTCATGCGCTAGTTCAATATTTAATCATCGCTTAGCCACTCTCGAAGGGACCCGATCACCATTATATCTCGGTTGCACCGATGTCTTGCCATTCCGACTGCTGCGCGACGTCTTTGTCGTCGGAGGGCTCTTCTTCTTGCTCTTGCTTGTCAGCGCCAGGAGCGTGCTCAGGGGTAGGAGCATTATCCGCAGAAGCGTCTTGAACGGAAGGAGAACAATAGCAGTGAGATATTCCATCAACCACAGGAACACGTTCTTATGTGACGCACTATTCTTTGCAGCACTCGCAGCAAGGGCGATCGCATCATCCAGTCTCGCATCCACCCCGGAGAATCGCGACTCTGTCTGAAATTGGAGAAGAGTGGCCTTCTTCTCGTAACGACGTACAGCCCTGTTGAGCGCATCGAGTTCCGGTTGAATTGCGTTACGCACGTCGCGTGCCACAGCGTTGTCCTTCTGCTTCGTCTTGGTCGAGGATTCCTGTTTTGGCTCTTGAGCAGCGATCGACTCATCGGCGGCGACACGAGATTCGAGACGTTCCAAGCGTGCAAGTACGGCTTCTAGCTGTTCCGAATTGTTGTTGCCAGTAGTCTGAAATTTCGAGGGACCCCCTTGTACCACCCGCTGTAAGTGAAGCGTCCGCGACTGGACCAGCTTTATCATGTGCGAGAGGACCCGAAGTTCCGATACGAGAAGGAAAATGGTCAGGTTATAGTTGGACACAAGACCCTCCGATGGACGGCTTAGCTGAGATCGAATGGCATGTAAGAGGTATGCGCCGAGGAGTGGGAGGACGAAGCAAGAGGCGAGGGCGGTAATCTCGTAAAAGTGTAGTTCTGCGAGAGCTTCCTGTTGCTGTGTCGTAGGTTGCCTCTCATGCAGCTCCTCTGTTGGCTCAGTATGGACCTCTTCGTCTTCTGGTACGTGATCGAGTGGCGAGTGATGTGACGTCGCTTGAGTGCTTGAGTCAACATCGCTATCGTCTTCAATGACACTATCGGCTGTCGACTCGTGTTGTATTCGTGCTTCCTGTGCTGAGTGATACCATGCCCTGGTCATAAAAGTGAGTATATGCTCTCGCAGTTTGAAGAAATAGTGTAAAAGTAATATGTCTGGAACTCACCATGGTTGTGTCACAGACCAGTGGAGGAACACACCAGCTAGACCCAAAAGCATGACATCTGTAACTATAGCGCTTCCATTCTTAAAAAGAACACCAGAAATGGCCGGAAGAAGAGCAAAGGCCAATGACAACGACGCCAGAGACGATGACTCTTGAGCTGAAGAGGACTCAGCACTATTGGTATCCCGAAGCTGGGGATTGAGCAGATCTCGAGCTTCATTGAGGCTATACTCTGAGAAATTGGAGCTGCGACGTGGCGGCATATTATCGAAGCCAGGCGAAGCCATGGCAGGACGTCGAGATATCGCGTCCTCGGCGACGGATACGGTCATGGCACGTCGGAGCCCATGGCCCTGGGGCGGGGCGCTGATGCCGGAGCTTACACCGGCAGCGGGTCTCCCGCCGGGGAACGATGTCGTATTCTCATCCGCCATGGCCAAGTATCAATTAATGCTTCCGCTGTACCCGTTCTGCAAGGCGCGATTCAACGACGCGTAATGAGGATGAAGGGTCGACTAGAACTAGATCTAGATAAGTTGGAAGAAAGGCGGCGCATGAGGCAAGGTCACGCGACGAAGCTCTCAAGAGCGTGGAGAATGAGGGGAGGGGGGCAAGGGAGGGAAAAGGGCTACAGCTGAAAGAGGACGTTTGTAAGATGATGAATGCGTTGTGCGACAACACGCAGAATTGGAATGTGGTGGCGATGGATTCGGTGATGATGATGAGTTGTTAAGCGACGTCACTTGGCGGGACAGGAAGCTGAGAGTGAGACCATGAGAAAGCTCTTGGCTTTGTCCTACTTTAGCGCTGGAGCTGGAGCTGAAGCTGGCATTGGGCTTTTATGAGGTTTAGGTGCGGAGGTTTTTTTCAACTAAGGTAGCTTCCGCTCGTTCAGCTGGGGAAAAGGGCCAATCTATCGAATTGGATTTGTTCTACATGCACAAGATGGAAAAGCTAAAGGGTGATATAGGTCTCTGATTTGACGGCTTCAGACGTGCATGTCTCGATTCGGGTCCCGAGCCTTGCCGATCGCCATGCAAGGGAAGAGGATCGCGGCAGTTTGGCTTAGGAGGGGATATTTGGTTGGTATGTTTTTGTGGTAAGCCGCCATCTTTACAGAGGGAGATGGAACATGGCGCATGCAAACGAGGTTATCGGGATGCATCCAATTGAGGATCAAAAGGTCTGTTCTGTGTGTAGTGAAATATGAAGGGGCTTGTGCCGTGTCTGAAGTAAACGCCATGGCAAGTCGTAACTAGGCAGAGCAAGATAATGGATTGGATGTCCATCAAAGTAAGGAGAAGCCAAGATAGTCGAGTATTTGAATTGCTGAGTAGGTGGTCTAGAAAAATATCCAGATGGGTATTTTGGTCATGTTATTAGTGAACTTACGAAGAACTTAATCAGAGCTGATAGAAATTAAACAAGGTCTTAAAGGTATATCTTTATTCTTATACCTTAGGTGAAGAAAAATCTTGATTTTAAACTTATTTATTTCTCAATTTTCTTTTTACTACATGCTGGGATAATCTATATCTCACTGGAATCAATTTATTTGCTTCATGCAAGAGTCCAAGCCGTCCCGGATGCTCTGCATGCCGACTCGGGAGTTGCGTTTAAAATAAGCAAATAATGGAGCCCTTAAGTAGCATGACGTCAATATTCAGCTCATGTAAATAACATGAAATATTTCCATCAGGAGTGCAGGCAGTCAACTTCATCCACAAGAGCCCGTGTAGCATAATTGCACGTTACCGTAATGTTCTATAAAGCCCAAATTATCAATTGTCATGAAGGGTGATTTCGATCAAAGGGAGGTCAATGAGGACAGCACAACTCTTTGACGTCCCAAAAACTCTTTGAAACACTTGCAAGGGAGATAAAGAGAAACCTAAATTCGAGACGTTCATCCCAACTTGAGACAGGGGCTATGTCAGGTGGAATGACTATGACAGCAACAAGGCACATCACATATTCTCTTACCTAGCAGTAGAGGCGGGTCAGTAAATAATCAAGACTCGATCTAACTTTACGCGAGAGGAGATAAAATAAATTAGGCACTTCAGTCGATCTTCAACCTAAAAAATGCTCTAATTAATATTGCAACTCATCATAATGTTAGGTAGGCGTCCTGATTATTTACTAGACCACCTACCTAGGTACTTTACTCCAAGGAATTGTATGCAGCTTCTCTTACGATCATGCAGGACGATGCAGAAGTCACGGCACCCTCACATTTGAGGCCATTGCTTGCATCGCATGAAGAATCACAGCCAGCACTCAGGGTCCCTTAAAATTCAGCACAATCGTCTATCCTCTAGACTAGGATTCCATCCTCGAGAAACGCCCGCGCCCATAAATTGAAGCCTGGCATGGCGTCACTGGAGACAACCAAGCATCCCTTGATAGGACTGTGGAAACCCCCTGTCGAGAAGCCGTCGCCTGTCAAAAAAGGAACCAGGGGTTGGGTCAGCCCAAAGCCTTGGAAGCCCCTGGTTTTGAAGATTGGAGATGGAGATTTGATGACGGGAACAGAGCGCTGCCTATCACAACACACCTTACATACTGTACGTAGATAATTATTGGATGTCAGGGACAGCCCAGACAGGAACAGAAGAGGTCCTGGCTCCTATTTTCTGCATGACGAGAGGTCTAAGGGTGTACCTTGGTTAGAAGATGAGACTTGTGATGTATTAAAGCAGCAGCTTCGCCCCCAGTGTCTTGCTTCGTGGCCCTTTAACTCGAAGAGTTATTAGTTACGCGAGGGCCTCTTCATCGACATCATCAGAACCACTCTAGAAGACTCTGTTCACAGGCTAAGGGCATAATCGCCGTTCGTTATATGAGCTAGTAGTTCATCTAATACTTCAAGCGAGCGCAAATCTCCGCCTGTCGACCAAGATTTCGAATCCTTGGATATCCGGGGACGCCGGTAAGGAAAGAAGAAAAAGGAATGAAATCGACGACAAAAAGTTAAAGGGGGCCCCAAAGCCAGCCTTGTCCGTTCCTTTTCTTCTGGTTTGCTTGACTAGCGACCTCTTGGTATTGAAGAGGAGAGACAACGTCCAATAGAGTCGCGACAACTAGTCGCAAACTCGACAACCCTACCACAAACTCTAGCAGAGTCTCCCATTGGGAAATTCTCAGACTCAATCTCTCCAGATCGACAAAAGGCCTATGACGAGTAAGGCGAGCTGAGTAGGAAACTCACCTCGCACAAGGGACCCGTCCGTTCAGCACTGAGGATGCTGGCTTTCAGGGCATCCAGCAGCTTGTCATCCACTAAACCCCGGTCAACATATCCCCCAGCCTCCTTCTGCAACTGTCATTGGTCCACCGTCAACGAATTTCCCCTTGACGACGACTGGTCCCTTTATTGCTTCTTTTCTTCTTCTTCTCCTTTGCCCGTCAACGACGACTCGAGCAAATCCTTCGCCCGCTGCCGCTCGACAATCCGCTACGACGAGACCGACGACAATTCTGCAGACATCACCGTCTTCGATTCACCAACTACTCTTGGCGCTACCGAGTCGAGTCTAGCGACAATCCGCGCTCGTCGCATTCCTCTAGCCGCCTCATTTTCTGCGTCACGGCGCCTCGTCCTCCGCCAACACCGGCTCCGTGCACTGCCAGTTAGCGTCCAGCCCCCAAGACAGACCCAACAACTCGACGACAGCTACGCCTCTGTTCACGATCACGGCTTCAGCTTCGGCTTCGATTTCGATTTCAATCTCGCCCTCACTCACGTTCACGTGAGAAGGTCCTCGCCATATCTCCCGAGCGCGGTCGTCTTGGCGGCCGTGCCGACAACCTGTTTCCGACGGATCCTCCACGCTCCCGAGCTTCTCCCTCCAACCCCATATCGGCCGCCGTAGATGCCCCGGGCAATCCTCTAATCCTGAGTCTCGATCCGTCACGATCTGCCTATCCCAGAACCGGCTCATCCTCTGATAAGCTTGCCGTCGTTGCTGCCGCCGCTTTGAATCCTCAACACCCGCCAAGCCGACCCCTCGACACTCACCAACCATCCGCTTCCCGTCCCTCGCCTTTCCGACCTCAAAAGGCTGCTGGAGCTGGGCGACGTACCCGTCGACTATCAGCTGTTCGTCTCTGGAACCCTACAAACTCGACACCTCGACCTCACACCAAGCCCGACTCGTCGCGTAAACGCCGTCCTTCCACTCCCGCACCACCGTCTGTTCCTCTTCTCCATCCCACTTTCGACAATTCGCGAGCACCACCGGATCCTGTAGGTGCCGGACCCAGCGATTACCCGCTCCTTACGCTTTCTGAGCAGCGTCAAATCAGGCATTCGCTTTCGCCTCGTGCCAGTCTTCAGGTTGATAGGGCGGGAAGTAGCGACCGACGCATAAGCCTACCGAATTCAGTCCGAGCCTCCTACGACGAGAAAGGGTCTCGGAAGGGTGCAAAGTCCGCTGAAGAGCCTCGTCTCAGCAGAGAGGTCTTCTCCCGAGATAACGTGGAGGGAGACCCAGCCATCAAAATCGATAAGGGCAAAGGGAAAGCTGTAATGATGCCTGAGACCGAAGATCCCATGTCGTCCTATGGCAAGGACCTAGAGCGTGGTCCAGATATCATGGACCCGCGAATGTCGAATGTCTCAGCTGGCGATGGAATAGGATCCGCTTTGTCCACAACAAATTCTTCTATCATGGGTGAAGAAGTCGAGCCGGACGCAGCTGGAGAATGGGGTCCTCAACATCCCTGCTATCCTCATCTCAACCCTCATGTTCCTGTTGACTCACCCGACTATGTCAATACACGCATCATCCGGATACGCCGTGACTGGCTGATCAAGGGCGACTTGGCCCCTACGTTTTCCAACTTGTATCCTGAGATTCTGGACCCTGCTGGTTTGTCCGAACAAGAATTCCGTCGGATCATTGAGAAGCTCAACGGCGTATTGGTTCCTGCATTTGACCCATACAGCATGAGGAATATCATTGACAGCCTGCTTGGACTAGTCACTGGTTGGGTTTGGGATGATGTGGGCCTGACTGGCATCAAGTCTCGATTGAATCATCTCGAGAAGTGGATTGAACAGTGGAATCTTGAGATGGAAAAGACCATGGGGTCTGAGGACGGTGCTATGCCACCTAAGATTATGCCTCTTCGACAAACAGGCTACATGACGGTAAGCTTTCCTCTCTTGTATAGCGGTAGCAAGATGCTAATTTTCTCAATAGCTCGATATCCAGATTCCTGACCCTGAGATTGCGCCGGCTCCCAGCACCACTAACCCCAACGATTCGAGAACAGCCTTACCCATGGAGCCTGCGTCCGCCGTTGTCGCTTGAACAGACGTATTCGCACTTTGCACCACCTTCTTTCGACTGATTGACAGACTGACAGCTCGTCAATTTCCTTTGGCCTTACTTTCTTTAATTCCTTAACGACGAATGAGACGGCTCCTTTGATGAACAGGACCTCTCTTAACGAGTTACACCAAGCCTGTCTATACCCCAGACTTGCGAGATCTTATTCCCTTTACCCATCTTGATACCACTACACATCGCATGGCGTTCTTTCGGATTCATTTGTCTTGCACGAGAGGCCAGCCCTGCATTTCTGAGCACGGCTGGCAGAGTTTATTTGTTCATGTTGGAGAGATGACAGGTAGAAAAGTTGTGGCGGCGTTGGATGCCTCAGACGGACATGGATCAGATCCAATACCTCCCAAGTTATTACGACTCGCTCTGGAGATGAAGCTGAGAGCGATGTTTGCTTAGGGGGGAGTTGCTTTAATTTGCGTAATTGTATTATCATGTAATTCCTATGATATGATATATCTGTCTAATATTATATGACACCCCAGTTTCTTTGCCAAGATTAGTTATATCAATTCGTGCCTTGTCATATTCTTGGTATCAACCTCCGATATCCGGATCTCTTCCGCCCTCCAAGGACAAAACAAAGTCCGCCCTCTCTACAATGTCGTGATGGCGGTAATAACGCGGGCAATGCCAAGCCCGCACCATACCCAGGCGGACGAATGACACCATCCATTCCCATGTCAATTGTAAGAAACCAACATAAAAAAGTTCCGACCTTCGGCTTTGTATCTCTCTCCTCTTATTCCCCAATCCTCAAGGTCATTTTCACCATTGAAAGATGGCTACCGCCCCTTTGCAAGCATGTCGAGCCCGGAAAAGCAAAAGCAGCCCAGACGAGGTGTAAAGGGCTGGATCAAGAAGATTGCAAGCTTGATTCTTGCGCAGTACCTTGTTATCGGATTTTCCATTGCCTGTGTCTTGGGATATTACTTTCCGTGTACGTCCTCGCCTCAGTTTCTCTCTGTTTAGACTCAAGATTGCTGATGCTCAATTGACAGCTGTCGCGAAACATGGAGGTGTCATTCGCTCAGAGTATAGCATCCTCTACGGCGCTGTCGCATTCATCTTTCTTGTCAGCGGGTTGCAGCTTTCGCCGGAGAAGTTGCGTAATAATGTGACGAACTGGAGATTGCATATCCTGGTTCAGGGGATTAGTTTTGCAGTTATCCCAGCTATTGTTCTTGGTAAGGTTCCTCTATAATGACTGTCTATTTATAGTCATGAGGACATGAAGATAGGAGCAAGACTAACATTGATAGCCATCGTTCACATCTCTATCGCAGCTGGTGCTCTCAAATCTCAGACACCATCTCCTCCCATTCTCATCGGCCTACTTACTACAGCCTGTATCCCAACCACAATCGCCTCCAACGTTGTCATGACACGCGCCTCAGGCGGAGATGAAGCAGCTGCCATCATCTCAGTTGTTCTCGGCAACGTTGCGGGATCCTTTCTTTCTCCGTTGCTCATCTACGGCTTCTTCCCAACCGGTCATTCTGAGTTCGACGCTTGGCGACCTGCTAGCCCGTCTACCCTGGGACACATGTACGCGGATGTTGCCAAGCAACTATGTCTCAGCGTCGTGTTGCCCCTCGCTGTTGGCCAGGCTGTGAGGTGGAAATGGGAAGAGCGCACGGTGAAGGTTCTCAACACTTTCAAGTTGGCTAAAGTATCGACGCTGTGTCTCGTCCTGCTCGTCTGGTCAACATTCTCGGGAGCTTTTGGTACGGGTGCGCTAAAGGACCTATCGACGAGCAACGTTCTCTTCCTTGTATTCATGAACGTTGCACTGTACGCCCTTTTCACAGTCATTTGCTTCTTTTCTGCGCGACCGCCCGAGAGCTTGACCAGAATCGTATCTGCATCGTGGTTGGGAAGGATCCTGCCTCACGCATTGCTTCCAAAGCGCATGTCCAAAGAACAAACAATTGCAGTATGCTTCTGCGGAGCGGCCAAGACAACGAGTCTGGGCATTCCACTGGCGAGCTCAATGTGGGCGCGGGCTGATGATCTCACGCGAGCGTACATACAGATTCCTGTCTTGCTGTACACCATTGAGCAAGTGTTCATGGCTCAGGGGTTGGTATATGTTTTTCGATGGTATATGAGGCGTGGGAATAAGGACCGCGTCGATGGAGAAACAGAGCAAGATACTGCCGGAGAACGACAGTCTGCAGAGATGCAGCTACGAGGCGATGGGCAGTCGAGACAAGTGAACAACGAGGCGGAACAAAAAGAACTGCGAGGCTTATAGGAAGCTTCGAATACCCCAAATTGGTTTCAATCGAGTTTTTCAAGCCACCTTTATATTGACAATGATGTATATAATATCGGGCATTATGATACACTTGTGGCTTCACTCGTGTATCTATTTCGGAACATAATAGTGAGAATATCAAAATGAATTTAATTTGTAAAAGCATATAACAGTCATAATCGTCTAAATTGTGCCAATTCCGTGGCTAGGCTTTTTATTTGCTAGCTCCATTCACACCATTCTCCTCCTTTTTGATGAGGCTCTCGAACAAGGGTGACAAGTGTTGGGCACTCTTCTTAGGATAACGCTTCTGGTCATTCTCATAGTCGACATATGTCACGCCAAATCGAGTCTCGTAGCCCTCGGCCCACTCGAAGTTGTCCAGCAGAGACCAGGCAAAGTAACCGTGGACGTCGACGCCATCGAGTGTGGAGGCATCGGCCATAGCCCTGACATAGTCGTCATAGTACTGGGCACGGAAGTCGTCTTGCAGGATCTTCTCCCGGGGCATGTCGTTCTCGCCCTTGATGCTGGTACCATTCTCAGTGACGTACATTCTGGGGAAGCCATAACGCTTCGACAGCCAGACAAGGAGGTCACGGAAACCCGGGGCACAGGGCCGCAACCAGGTAGACTGCGTCTCGGGGCCGATACAGTCACCCCGGTGGTTCCAGAAGTGCAGCTCAAGGTTGCCAAGGAAGTCCTCTGCCGGAGCTTCTTCCTCGCGGTGCTTAACATAGTTGGCAGTGTAGTGGTTCATGCCATAGAAGTCGTTGGAGCCCAGAACAAGCGCCTTCTCCTCGGGAGTGAACGTAGGGAGGCGGTCTCCAAGCTGAGCGCGCATCGATGCCGGGTACTCGCCGAAGTAGATAGGGTCAGCAAACCAAGAGATAGCAAACTCGATCTTGCGGGTAGCGGCCTCGACATCCCGGGGGTCCTTGGGGTCCCAAGGGAAGGTGGCGTCACCGTTGAGGGTGATTCCAATCTCACCACCGTTCTTGGGCTTGAACTCCTCACGGTAAATCTTGACCGCACGACCATGGGCAACAAGAAGGTTATGGCCGACAATCCAAGGCTCACGAGAAGAGTCGCCAACGTCAGACTTGGATCGGTCGGAGCAACGTCCAGGAGCGTTAGAACCGGTGCTGTAGCCGAGAATGGATGAGCACCAGGGCTCATTGTGGGTGATCCAATTCTTGCAGCGGGGGATAGCCTCGAACATGACACGAGCATAGCGCTCATAATCAAGAGGGAACTCCTCGCGGTTCAGAAGACCGCCATATCGGCGATCCAGCTCATCAGGAACATCCCAATGGAAGAGAGTAATAAAGGGAGTGATGCCGGCTTCAAGAAGGTCGTCGACGAACTTGCGGTAATGGTCGATTCCAGCCTGGTTGATAGGATCTTCTCGGCCACCGAGGGGGATGATTCTAGACCAGCAGATGGAGAAACGGTATGCCTTGGAACCCACTGACTTGAGAAGGGCGATATCCTCAGCAGTACGGTTGTAGGAGTCACAAGCGGTCACACCAGAAGTGCCGTCAGCGATCTTGCCAGGCTTGTCACAGAAGGTATCCCAATTGGCGGGGCCACGGCCATCCTTGTCAATGGCGCCCTCGATCTGGTACCTATCATGATGGTCAATTATAAACAGCTTAGGAGGGATTGATGATGAGAAACAACTGACGAGGCAGTGGCAAAGCCCCATTTGAAGTCGCTGGGGAGAGACATGGCGGATGCAAGCTAAATCTTAGCTCCTTTGCGCTCGAGTTGAAGTGTAGTTCGACAGAAGCAACCTTGTCCTGGAAGACAGACACCAGCCAAAACAGAGGACGACTGAGTTGAAGAGGGGTATATGTGACTGAAAGAAAAGGATGTTCGATACAGAAGAGGAGGAAGAGGAGAAAGTCATGTTTCTTAAGAATCAGAACATCCTCTTATATACCCGGCGAAGTACATGGGTTGTCCCTCCATCTTGTCCCCTCATACTCGCCTATGCAGCTTTCGTTCCACTAAGCCTAGGCGCACCTATGTCAGATACAAGGCGAAAACTAAAGAATAGAGAAGGGATATGCCTCAAAGATTGAGTCGGTCGGACCGTCGAAGCCGTGGCCAGATCATCTGCCACAAAAGCTAAGGTGGGGTTAACGAAGTTGTAAGAGGATGATTGTGGTTGGTGGTTGGTGGTTGATTTACAGCTCCGAGGTACCTTCCCGAGTTGAATTGGTGGGTTATGGCGGCACCTGCCCAGGCTGCCCTGTAGGCTGGCTGCTGATGTCTGATCTGAGGTGAGGTGCCTTCCTTCCATTCTCTTAACGGCAACCGCAGCCAACCCTGTTGCCCCATGGGGGTTGGTTTTATCAATTTCAGAACCTTTCCAGGTTCACCTGCCATTTCTTTCTTCATCTCTCCCTTTTTTTTCTCTTTCTTCTTCACCTTTTCCTTCGTGCCATTGTCATTTTTCAACGACATATCATTGTCCAATTCTCAACTAGGAAACAGGAGGAATCACAAACCTTTTGACACTTTACTCTTTTTGTCGTACATGGACCTCCGTTTTCGTCAGACGATTCCCGCTCATCTGTGCCTCCTCGAGCCTTCGGCCCGCCTCTCCGGCGCCACGACAGCCCGCTATCGCCAGAACTTCGGCACGCCTTATTAAGACCGCTGCAACTTCGCCTCACCGGATGAATCATATGCAGGATTAGAATTCGATGATCCCCGAGATCTTATGTTCTGCACGTGGTAGTTCGGCCTCTTGGAGATCCAAGGGTCCTCGTACCGTTGTCGCCCTTGCGTCTAGGTTGCATTGTGTTTCGGATGTTGTAACTCTGATCCTCACTGCCTCTCTAACCTTCGGCCGGTTCCTGTCCCCACTTTCTTAAACGGCCCGGACTGCTTTGCCCCGAACTCCCCGGCCTACAATGGCTGCTAGGGCCGAAACACCATACGCGTAGCGGACCTGTCCAGGTCTCCACTCCACCGGACCTCCACTGGACTCAGGCACAGATATTGTTGTCATTAAACATATATGTTGTTCTCATGGGGTTTCTATTCTCGGAACAACCACTCTTCAAAACGATTCAGTCCATTCATTCCAAATTGTCTTTCGTATGACAACATTCAAGTTCAGAAAAGGTGATTACCGGATATGTACATGTTTTCAACAAACTATCTAGCATGACTGCAAAGATTGAGACCATGGTTCCTAAAAGGAAGCGCAAGAACGCAAGATACCTCGCATATGCACTCGTCGTCGGAACAGGCTCTTGCTGTCAAGATCTTAGCAGAAATTTATCATTATTCCCCTCCAAATGGGTTCATCATCAGTCATCAGCTTCCTCAGAATTGCAAATGGCCCAACTCCATCCTCCGAATTCATTCAGCCTTCATTTTAGTTCCCGCCAGTAGCCGCTTCTGTATCGTCTCTGTCCTGCAGCTTTCGCTTTCCGGGGTGTGACATTTCCACATCGACGTCTTCTGTCGGCCCCTTCACTTCGTCACCATCGCCATTGCCCGAATATTCAACAATTTCCCACTCGACCTTAACTCGACCGTCCTGCGATTGCTTGACGCCCTGGCTATGGCGCATGTTGCCCAGGCGTGTTCCTTCAACCATGCCATCGAACCACGGGACTCCGTACGACTGACGCAGTGCCGTGCTTCTGCCCACCACTGCCGAAGACTGGTCTGCTGAGGTCTTCCCATCTTCCTCTTCGGGGATCAAACCCATGTCTTCCAGATCCCGTAGGTCCTCCCTCAGCAAACTACCCAGTGTGAGATTGATGAATTCGGCTTCGGTATGGGGGTTTTCGGACCAGTACGACAAGGGCGTACCACAGTAACCGCAAAAGTGACGTTTCGAGTACTGCTGGCTAGGGTGCGTGTAAACGCGTCGAATTAAGGCGTGCGTCTCGTCGGGAAAGAAGGAGTAAGTAGTGCTGTGGTACCATGACAGCGGCACTCGGATGTAGGCAGCTAGTGGAGTCGCAAGAGGAATCTCTATGAGCAGCTGTCAGCTCCTATACTCGAGACTAAGGTAAGAAGTTGTCGAGATGAGCTTCAACTTACGATGGGCAGACTCGGTGTTGAACAAAACTTGTGCCTCATTGATGCCGTTTTGAGGAACGGCGATAATGTAACGGTTTCGGCCGCATTGGCAACCACCACGTAACGGTCTGAGGGTGCTCATGACTGGTCGTTATATGCTAATCACCTTATTTGAGAGACTAGGTATCGATCGAGGATATTTGAATGAAATCGCATGCGTTTATGTGTTGAAGCTGACAATTAAAGGTTGAGAGGAGGAGGGAAAGAATTTAGGTGATGAGCGTTGCAGTGGCTGCCGTATATGGAATTTGTTTGGTGATCAGCAGTTCCGCCCACCTCCCGTCACTTCACTTTACCTCAGGCTGCCTGGAACACTGAGGAAGAGCTCTCAGGCACCTCAGGATCCAGCGGGTGGGCAGGCAGTGACGACATTCTGCCAGTGACTTTCCGCTAAATATTAAGTTTCTACGGCACTCTAGCGCTTCGTGGGGGGTTCTAGAATATGCCGGCCAGCCGACGGGAGCCCCACCAGCTGAAATGCCCCTCTTTTGGTGCAAGGTGTGAAGCTGTTCATGGATGCCGGACCTACCCTAAAAGTATCAATAGGTAGTAACAGTATGTAGCTAAAAGAGTATCATTTAAACGTCTAAAACTGCAGTTGAATAGGTATTTTGTGTTTAATGATATATCTCATCTAGGCCAAATGGATTTGTAGCTTTGGGCATGTTTATTCACTCCTTCGTTGGCGTAACAAGTGTGATTCGGTTTGATAGAAGTTTCCAGCAATGCCAACACCGTCCATGCACAATCCATGATGTTGCATACAGCTCAACACATGTCACATCCTAGCAATGGAACACAACACGCTATTTATCCTGACAGGGTGGAACACTGCCTTTATACTAGAGTATTTGAGTATTTACTTAAACATAAGTTTTTAAGAAAGAAAAAATGAGGAGATTGATAGCCATCTAGTGATATGAATTTCTTCTTTAATGCGATCGTTTGTATCGTCTGTGTAATCGAAACAAGTAAATTGATAGAAGCACCGGCCCGGAATGAGTTTGAAATCCCTTCGATGTTTAGGTGAGTGATCGTACCAAAGCCATAGTTGACTATGTCAAATTGCAAGTGATGTGGTTGGTATGCACGGTAGTAACTTATATGTCGTAGCCTCATCAATCAGTCAACTCTCACCTATCATCATACCAGAACTAGAACCAGACTCCTTAACCATGGCCACCATACTCATAGTCAACGACCGTATTAACTCCCAAAACACCACGACATCCATCCCCCGTATCGGATTCGGTAGCTACAGAATTCGCGGCCAGGCATGCACAACCGCCGTACTCGCAGCACTATCAGCAGGCTACAGACACATTGACTCAGCTGCGCTGTATCGCAACGAGGAGAGTGTTCATAACGCCATTGAGCAATCTGGTTTGGATCGTGACGATCTGTTTATCACGACAAAAGCAGGAAGTCCAAGAAAGAAGACAGGCTCTGGCGAGGAGTATCAAGATGTCATAGAAAGCGTGGACCGTATTGCTGGAGTGGACGGGTACGTTGACCTGCTGCTGATGCACGTCCCTGGGCCGTCCCGTTCACACCGACAGAGAATATGGGCTGTTATGGAGAGAGCCAAGAAAGAGGGTAGAGCAAAGAGTATTGGCGTGAGCAACTTTCAAGTGCGGCATCTTGAGGAGCTGAGGGAGTATGCCACGGAGTGGCCGCCAAGCGTGAATCAAATCGAGGTGAGTCATAGCCCAAATTACTCCATGTTCAAATGAAAAATAGAGGCCTAACAATTGAATGCTTTTGCATATCAGCTTCATCCCTGGTGTCAACAACGAGACGTGGTAGCCTACTGTCAAACTAACGACATTGTTGTCGAGGCATATAGTCCACTTGCAACAGGTGCTCGACTGGATGACACAACAGTCCAAAGCATTTCAACAAAACATGGCAAGACACCTGCTCAGATACTTATTCACTATTCGCTGCAAAAGGGTTGGGTGCCGTTACCTAAGAGCTCGAACTCGGATCGCATTCAAGAAAATATCGATGTTTTTGACTTTGCGCTGGACCATGATGACATGGGGGCTTTGGACGCTCTGGACGAAGGATCAGCAGGTGCTGTGTTCCGGAAGAATGTTGATTGATCAATGATGGAAAGCACCTGTTCCAGAGAAAAGGTATGGGGGCACAATACTGAATTGCTTCATCCATGTAACCGCCAGAAGAGTAACTCAAATTATTTACAAAGTGTCAATATAGACCAGCTATCCAAACGTGTCCTATGCCGTGCGTTTCTTTATACACTGGACGCCTTGAAGCCTATGTTCTCCCATGCTTGGCCCACTCCCTAAGTACGTTCTTCTTGATCTTGCCTGTGCTGGTCTTGGGCAGCTCATCCACGATCTCTACTTCCCGAGGAACCATGAATCTGCTGATATCGCTCTGGTGCTTGGCCCAGGAAATAACTTCAACTCCAGTTACAGATTTTCCGTTCTTAACGGTGACGTAAACCTTAGGCCGCTCACCCCAATGCGAATCTGGGACAGCTACGGCGCCAGCCTCGAGAATATCTGGGTGCTGAGCCAACATGCTCTCGAGAGCAACGGACGAAATGTTCTCACCACCAGAGATGATAATGTCTTTTGCGCGGTCCTGAATCTGGGCGCTGCCATCTGGATGCCATACTGCAAGATCACCAGAGTGAAGCACTCCTCCTGCGAATAGCTGGCGAGTAGCTTCAGGATCCTTGTAGTACTCCTTGGCGCAGATGTTTCCGATAAAGACGATCTCGCCAATCTCCTTGCCGTCCTTAGCGACATCAATGAGAACACCTTGTGGTTGGTCCGGTTTGATGACACGGATCGGTTGACTTGTGATGAAACCATGACCTTGCCGGGCCATCTTTGCGTACTTTTCATTGGGAGGTAGATCATCCCATTGAGGTAGAGTATAGCACTTGGTGATGGGTCCATATGTTTCTGAAATAGGCCTATGTTAGTAACTGACTTTATAGAACTGAGTCTGACGTACCTGTCATTCCATAAACGTGCACAGGAATGAGATTTAGTTTGGTCTGTATCAACATTAGCACAAGTTACTTTCGATCAGCTGCTAAATTGTATGTACCATCTGCTCAAATAGATACCCGGTCGGTGGGCTAGCTGCCACAGTAACCTTGACCTCCTGGGGTAGTCTTTCAGCTTCCTTGGCTGCCACCAACAATGTGTTGACTGTGGGAGCAGCATTGAAGTGTGTGATCCCCTCTTCTTTCAGCAACTTCCAGATAAGGGGATAGTCAATCTTTCTTAGACAAACATTGGTGCCACGAACGGCGACGACCGACCAGGGGAATGTCCAGCCCAGTGCATGGAACCTGTGAAGGGTCAGCCGATTCATGTGATTAGAAGACTTTTCAACTCGAATCACTTACATGGGGAGTGTCCATAGGTATTTGCAGCGCCCGATGTTAAGACCTGACTCAATGATGTTGGCCATGGCAGCAAGATAAGCACCTCTATGTGTATAAACGACACCCTTGGGGCGCGAAGTGGTTCCAGAAGTAAAGGGGATACCAAGCATATCTTCCTCACTCCGAGCCTGAGCGTGAAGGCCTGCCCAACCTTGGCTGCCTTGATTGATATCATGCTTCAACCCCTCAAGAACGGCATCATCAAAAGGACCGGATAGTTGGCCTTCGGTAGCATCAGTATCCTGACGAGAAAAGTTAGCAACAACCTCAAGACATGCATACACCTGCGCGCGAGGGAGAAAATCAACCATATCAATAATCAAAGGCACACTCGTGTGTTTCTCCTTGTACGCATCAAGTAAGCCAACAAACTCATTATCAACAATAATGCAGTCCACTTCAGCATAGTCAAAGATGTAGGCGATGTCGTCTGGTTTTAGACGGTAGTTGGCCGGAACAATAGCAGCGCCCGCTGCGACAATACCGTAGATAGATTCGAGAAAAGCTGGTGTGTTTGGGGCGAGAATACCCACGCGGCGAAAGCCATGCTTAAGGAAGTAGTAAGCAAGGCCTCGGGCGCGATCAGCAAACTCGGCATAAGAGCGGCGTAGTACGGCGCCGTTCACAGTGATGTGAAAGATAGCTTCAGCCTCAGGCTCAATGGCAGCAGCACGCTCAAGAAATGTTGTAGGGGACAGAGTGTGGAAGTTGACGGGTGCTGTAGGATGAGGGCGGAGATGGTTGAGGATGGAACGAATGCGGGATGGAGGATCTGACATTGTGAAGCTTATGAGAGTTGTTTGAAAGCTTCCTTGTCTAAATCTCAGGATCTTATTAAGAAGGTGATGGGAGTTTTACAAATTTGAGAATGGTGATGAGAATTGGAGCAGGGCGTAAGGACAGACTGAGACGGAGATGAGGATGCCTCCATTTTCATAGTGATGTCTCGGTTCAGCCCGGCAAATACGGTGTCAGCTCGGTTTCTCCAACCCTGATTGCCCGGCTAGGATCAAAGACAATACCTACTAGAAGCAGCTTAGCCGACCATAGCCAATGGTGAACTCCAGATCCATGCTTATCTAGGTACCTAGTGCCTTAATGAAGGCGGGAACCCCGCATAATCCATGAGTTGCCGCCCTTGTGGGTGGAGGTACCTTGCTTGGTGGAATAGTAGCTTTCAGCAAGAACAGTAGCGTGAAAGGGTTTCGGGTAACTATTAGGCAAATAGTTATCTTTTGGTTACTCGTGTCACTGAAACAAAGTGCATACCTGGTATTCATTCTGTAAAACACTATATGCAAATATCTTTGAAGAGGATCACATCGAGGAGATTAGGAGGGATGACACGATAAATCTATGAACCAGGCAGAGGCTACAACCAAAAGGAGAATACTAAACAGACAACATACTTGCAAAAAATACTCTAATGTCATAACTAGGTATCGTGTGCATCTATGAAGCTCGGGAGTGAATTTGCATGGGTTCTAGTCTGATAGGCTCCGCTTCCGAGCTGGAGCAAATGCAAAGGGTTTGCGGGGTAGCTAGCACTGTGGGGAACAGTTGACAAGGTGTAAGTGGGCAAGATTCTTAGCAGGGCAGAGACGAAAGATAGTCGAGGCAACAAGCAGTTGTAGAAGAAATAGTTTCAGGCAAGAAAAGCCAAATGACATGTAGCAAATTTATGAATTGAGGTGTGATTCGATCGTAAATGGGTCCGGGGAACTCTTGGCTAAGAAGATGAAGGAAGGTTATAAATAGCAAGACACAACGATATGTTTCTTTAGGAAATGTTATCTTACTTGTTGGTTTTAGTAGTAATACTCATAGATACTTGGATAACTCGACATGACGCTGCGGTGCTCTATATAACTATTGGTCAAGGACGCGAGTAGAAAAGTTCGAGGCTGATCAATATCATGTTGAGATATGCATGTAACTATACTTGCTTGCAGATTGAATGAGTTCCAAACCTCACTCGACATTATCCCCAACCAAATTCCAAGAAACAAAACAAAGTAGCCACCTTGGTGCTCTGACAACCGAGGATCGAGACGGATGCGAAGTGTGGCGCTCAAATTAGTGGCTGCTACCAGGTAGCCATGTGGCTGTGCACGTAATAAAGAAACGGAACTTCTCCACTCCTCCTGCAAGTCAGGTCAATCGACGGGACGGAAAACGGGGGTCTGGTCTGCATATGATTTGCTCTTATCATGCCTTCCTTATCCTTCGTCATTGCGTTGTGTGTAATACTGTAGAACCCCCCATTCCATCTTCATCTCCTTTTATTACAAGTACCCGATACCTTACATTCGTTTCGCGATATCTTTGCGCCTTTCTCTTTCCGTCGATATACTTTCTTGTGAGATAGAGCACGCCTAGATAGAAAGTGCTACTCTCTGCCACGTCTCAGTCTGTATTGACTTTGAGACACGCTGTCTGTTGCATCTTGCTCATTTGCTCAGTTGCCCATACAAACTTTCCACTCGAGCTGCCATTACCCGCGGTATGTACCCCGAAGCCCCGGGCGACGAGAACAGCTTCACATCTTGTGTTCCTTGTCTTCTGTCCATTCTCCATCAACCGTGCAACGTTCTGGAAGCTCATCATGATCGTCTATAGCTCGAGCCAAAGATTCATGGCGTCCCGCAGCCCCTCCGAGAGCTCGTCAGCTCGCCCAGCTACCACTCGTACCGCGTCTCATTCTCATACCCCTAAAACACCTGCTTCTAGAAGCGACGATCGCTTGAAAGTCCCCAAGAGAGCCCATACTTTCGCCAACGCTACTTCAGCGTTGGATGGAGCCGATAGCGCCGTATCCCCTGATGCCTTCGAGACAGGCGAGCATAGCGACAGCGATGATGGTGTCGAGATTACTCGAGCTTCCGTCGAGTTAGATATACTCCCCATAGAACTCATCACATTAACAGACAGGTAAGCAAAGAGGAATATCATGATCTGACTGCCTAGCTAAGCCATCCATCCACAGCTTCATCGAGTCTTTGAATGCGAAAGTTCATCCAACTCCTCCCAGTATCGAAAAGCTATCACAGAAGTTTCAAGACTTCTACAGCCAAGGGTCTTCCAACATCAACACCCACATCAATGCCCTCGCCTCTAGACAAAGCCGTGATGTGTCACCCACGCCATCCTCCTCTTCCATCTCCTCCGCCGCTAGTCGATTACGATCAAAGGCTAGTGCGCTCAACATCACCAAGCCAGAACCTGAGCAACAGATGATTACCTCAGACGAGTTAGCGAACCGCAAGCGAACAAGAAAGGCCCTCGAAGCCAAGAGGTCACTACTCGAGGAGGCCGTGGAGCGCAGATTGTGCGAGGGCATTTACGACAAGATTTACCGACATCGAACTACGCAAGATGAGGCGCAAGACGACAAATTACGTTCAAAGACAGCAGCTTTGGCCCTGGTTGGCATTGGGCCTGCTGATCTGGGCATCGACCTCACAGGCGACGCAGATGGATCTGCGGAGGCGACCGGGCCAACGGAAGATGATATTAAGCAGAAGCTGGAACCCGCCAGGCGAGATATAATCATGATGAACCAGAAGCGATACCCCCTGGGCAAGCTCAATCACCTCAAGGCTGCGCATCGAAGTATCGTCGACACGTTGGCCCACTTCCATCCCTCTGCCTCTGCCGACGAGATTATGCCAATGCTTATTTATACTCTCATTACCCTACCTCCTGAGAACTTACATGTCATCAGCGATGTTCACTTTGTACAATACTTTCGTTGGGAGCCAAAGCTCACGGGTGAGGCTGCGTATTGTCTGACGAACCTTGAGGCTGCTATCAGCTTTCTGCAGACAGTAGACCTCGCAACTCTGAGGGCGGATGAGCAGCTTTCTGGTCCAGCAAAGAGTACCAGCCCGAGAACAGGAACGTTCCCTCCCGCTTACCAACAAGGAGAGGCAGCCGCCCCTGAAACGGACACAACCAATGCTGGTGCAGCCAAAATTTCTGCTCCTGATGTCAAGGCATCGTCGACGTTGCGCAACCGCCGACTGAGCGATCTGGTAAACGGTCCTGCACAAGCATTTGGGGCCGCTAGCGATGCGGTCTTCACTACAGCTGACCAAAGCTTGAAGAACATATCCAACAGTTTGGGAGACAGCTACAAATTTCTGATAGGAAAATTAAGGGAGCATCAGGATAGTCCCCGAGAATCTATAACTGTACCGAGAACTCTAGACGACGCCCGGAAACTCGTCAGCACGCCGTCTCCCGATGAGGAGGATACCAGTGGGATTAACAGACTTCTCGCACCAGACGACTCTGATTATTTGAAGCGTCCAACATCGCGAGAGGAACGGGTCCTTAACCTGATTGGAGGCCGTCGCGACCGCAGTACCGATAGCGCTCGGAGCGGGCGTAGCGCCAGCTCTTCCAAGAAAGTCCTATTTGCATCTGATGAGTCCAAGACAACCAGCCAAAGCCCCGGACAGAGCCCAGCTGTCCTAGACCAAATGCGCAATCTGGGCAATTCTTTCAACCCCATGGCTCGACTCCCCAGTATTGGTATGATCCGCGGGTTTGGGCGAAACACACCCTCGGCGCCGGCTACACCGGCAGCCAAGGAATCGGTCAAGCCCGCGGATGGTGGAGATTTAGGCACGGTATGTCGAGGATGCTTCTTGTGGAATGTGAATATGTTCGATGCTAATAGATATTTAGGCCTTCCCTGATATTGCCCTAGCCCTTCCGCCAAAGGAGACCCCCAAGATTGCTCCACCTAACAAACGCTTCATGGAGATACAGACTCCTGGTGAGCTCAAGTTGGGCGAGGTCCTTGACCTGCTGCGAGATTACCGCCGATTGGCCGGTGCTTTGAAGGACATTGGCGCGTTTGAGACAAAGTGAAGAGGGGCATAATATATACACATAGATTCTCTAGAATTAATCAAGTCCAGGATGTAATAATTGGAATTGGGTAGCGAAATCATCGTTTGGTGTCGTGTAAGAGTAGGAGAATCACCATACGACCATATGATAGAGTAAGCAAATAAGTGATCATCTGAACGATGGAATGTTTGATGTCGGCTTGCACCTGTGGCAGCTTGATTTCTCCCTGAAACTACCACTCTATTATCAAGGTTCTCAGGGATGTATACAATTCCTCAAACACCGTAATGAAACCAACCATTTGTGTGGCCTAGACCGCCACACTGCACCAAACGCCCTGGAAATATAACCCTCATGGTCCCGGCGACTGAGGTTCAGAACCAATATGTCAATGTGATGAATGTTCGTACACTTGGCTCAATATGAAACAAAAGCTTGCGCTCTGACACTTGCACCCCAAAACCCTGTCTAAGTCTTTGTAATCCGGATGCTTGACGCCGTAACCCCCTTTTTGAATACATGAATCGCTTTTCGCTGAAAGGCTGTTGAGTTCGTAAAATTATTGACTAGGCCTGAAAAGGTATCTTTTGAAAGAGGGACACCGAAGTCATATATTGTAATGACGAAAGCATGTTTGTCATGTTCTGTTGAAGCAAAGCTTCATTCGCTGTAGTTTAGGGCATAGGGTTTGTCTCTGCCCGGCGAGGATGATGGTGGTGAGACTCAATGGTCCGTAGCGGGGGAACATCGTCTTTCTCCTCATCAAATACTGGTTCAGTGTTTGCCCGCGGAAAATTTCGCGATGTGTTTGAAGTGTTAGAAGTGTTCGAAGTGGTCCGCTTGTGACCATGTATCTCGTTGCTAGAGAAGGCAGGCCCAGGGAAAAGGAACTGTGATATAATGCGGCTGTTTGCTCGTTCGCGTAGACGGCTGACGCTGCCTCGTCGACCAGGACCTGAACTTGTCGGGGGTTCCATGCCAGAGGCGGCGCCCATAGATGCATTTGTACGCGTGCGAATAAGAATCGGCTGATTCTCCTCAGCTTCCTTTTGGAAGCGTGCTTCGCTAGGCAAGAGGACGGCACGGTCCAGGCCGTATGGCAAGCCACGATGACGACCACGGATCTGCATGGCAACAATAATGAGCTTGCCGACAACGGTGAATTGGGAGCAAAGAGATGCATTCACGTTGGGCACACCCATACTGAGGCCGACAGTGCCGTATGCACTGATAACCTCAAAGAGGACATCAAAGTTGTTGAAGTCCTTTGCCTTCAGGCTGCTGCCTTCGCTAATGGCGAGGAGGAAGAACCCCACAAAGACATACCATAAATCGAAAGAGAGCTGACGTCGCAAATGTGTGCCGACGTAGTTGAGAGCGCTGGCCGATTCCTCCTCATCGTCGTCATCCTTTTTGCTGCTGTAGACACCAAGGGACTTTTCTTCGTACACGTTTGTTCGTCGAATGGAGATCGCAATTGGGAAAATGGAAATGTACATCATGATCATGTACAACACTGGAATAGCAGGGTGCAGGTCGCCCAAGCTGAAGCAGGAGAAACCTGCAGTTCGAGTAGAGGCAGCTTGGAAGAGGCCATCAGCAATGCGAGTATGGACTGGCAGTTCGGCCACCGGACCCGAGTTCAGCTGGAAAAAGGTTAGCATGAGAGCAAATAAAGGGAATGTTGGAGAGCTGCATACATCGAGAATGACAAAGAACAGCAGGTCAATGATATTCAAAGCCACCAGAATCCAGAACAGCCACCAATTAGCGCTTGAGGGAAAAAGAAGGGTGAAGCATCGGCGAGGGTGGTCCAAGAGAAATCTCAGCTCCTCCCAAAGACCGGTGCCTTTGGGTACAATCTGAGCGAGTACCCAGATGACGAAACGGAGCATGACAGGAAAACCAGTGTTTCCAATGATAATGAAAAACCACATGATCATCATTGCATATTCGGAACTGTTAAACGAGTTCATACTATCTGGTGTCAAAGTAAGACCCAGATCGTTGAAGGCCGAATTGGCTGTCCAGAAACCCCACCACGTCCTCGAGACGGCGTCGCCGTCAACAATTTTACCATACTTCTCATTATGGAGAATGAAGGGCAAGAGGAAGGTGACAGCAATGAGTTGAAAGCCCCAAAAGTAGGACAGTAATATCAAAGCTAGAGTCCTCAGTGATCGGTATTCGATACCACCCAATTCCTCTCGTTGCTCAAGAGTCAACCCCACAAAGTTAGAGTTTCGACCCATAGTCGGAGTGTAACTGAGATAAGGCATATCTTTGGTGTGGTCGTTTGACAAAGCCGACTTGATAGTATCTATTGTGCGTGTTCGGAAAGCACGCCCCATTGTGCTCTCGTTATCGTCGTGCAAGTCTTTTTGGCCACGGTTAAACACACGGGGTTTTCGCATTCGGAGAGCTTCGAGTGTGCCGCCAACAGCTTTAGCATCGTCGGTCAACTCGTTTCTCAATGGACGTTTTGGTTCGGCAATAACAATGGTTGGTCTACGACCAGGTGGTGCCCTCGAGTCAATGGTTGGTCTCGATTCTACTGTTCTTGTCATAGCAATAGTATTGTTGTCGTCATCGTCGCCATAGCCATATTCGTCGTCCAGCCTTCGGGGGCCCATGCCTCTCTCGGTCTCGCGTGGGCCAGGAATTCTCAAAACTTCATTGTCTTGATTTCTTTGGCGTTCGAGAATCGCAATGTGCTCTTCGTGAGTTCTCCGCTGAGGGAACTTGGTCAAATCGTCGTCGATGCCGTCGCTTCTCTTGACCGTTTCTGCGAATTTGATTCCTGTTGGCGCATTCTGTGACTTGCTCTGCCCCTCCTTCAACGCATCCCTGCCGTCTCCAAATGCCTGATCGGGCATTTCTAGCGGACTCAGCTCTATGCTATTGGACCGTCCAGCTGAGACTGTGTCGCTCTCATCGCTGCTGGTAGGTGGTGGCTTATGCGATAGATGCTCGTCGTCGTCATCGTCATCGGCAATCGCCTGGGATTGAATGGCTTCATTACCATCTAATAGAATTCCATCGTTGGTGATTCGTGGAGGTCGCCCCTGGTAAGGCACAACAGTGATATTTCGGCCATTGACTCCTTCTTCGGCCTGGCGGGCTTCGCTTCGCGGGCGAGTCTTCGCCTTGGAGAGTGTGGCGCGGCGTTGTCTCGCGTCGGTGACCCAACCTTGGAACCTCTTTTCGAACCAGTAAAGGCGCAGAAAGACAACCGAGGTATGTAGAGTGATTGGGTTGGACGTTATCGTGAAAAAATAAACGACAATTTGCTGGAAGGTATTGAGAAGATTCACATCGATGGGATTCAGACCGGCTTGTGTGTTGGCGCCGCTGGCGAACATGAGACAATCGACATATGAAGTGTGACCGCGGCCGGCAGCGTAAATAATGATGGAGGCTAATAATGTTGCACCGATAATCCATGTGTCTATAAACCATGGTCAGACGGAAACTTGGCATTAAAGATCGATGCCAGATGAAAAGCAATAAGTGCATACCCGCGTGGGGGTTTGGACATAAGAGGGATGTATGGGGAACTTGGGATGAATGAATGCGACTTACAGTGTATGGAAATAAAATTAAAATGCGGTTTCTTTGACACAAAGGGCGGCTTGACAGCTTTGAGCCGCGCCCGCATAGAGGCGAGCGCCTCGTCTAGCATGTCTTCCAAAGTGAAGAAAGAACCACTGGAAGCTTTTGTAATGAACAATGAAGATGGAAAGGTTGAAACCAGGGGGAGAGGGCCTCCCAGGCTATTTGGGTTGGTCTAGTCGCTGAGCTCAGGAGACTAGACCGTGGCCATGGCTAAGGACGGCTATGGCGTAAGGCGGAGACTCAGAGGAACGGAGGGGCGCAGGAACTGGTGATTTACTACACACCACTGCGCCAAGAACAAGGTTTTCTCGGATTGAGGTGCGGGTACAGGAGGAGTCGAGCTTTGAAGAATCAGGAATGGAACGGCGACTGGGTGCGGAGTGAGTCTCTGGGGCACTACTAGTGGCCAGACGATTGTGGTGGTTGTAAAAGGGTGCAAACTGTGGTTGAAACCAGCCTCGGCGACTAGACTCTAGTCCAAAAAGCTAGACTAGCTGATCAGTGTCCAAACCGAAGAAACAAGTTGTTGAAGTTGCGAGTGAAGGAGCATGTTGGATTGTTGGAGATGTCTCAATTGAAGATAGAGATCGATTTTGGAATTAGGTATGAGAAGGAGAGAAGACTTCGATATACAAAAGGCGATATCAAGAAAATTTTACTAGATACCTAAGGCAAGTGCGATTGCGTGAGCTAGGCGAAAGGAGACAAGGGAAAAGAACCATGGAAGTAGCACTGGCCATGGAAGTGGAAGAAAGAAAGTGGAAGCTGGCCCTGGCATGTACGGGCGTGCTACCTGAGATACCTCGAAGCCGAAACCAAAAATAAAACACTACAACGGCAACGAACCAAAACAAAGACGGCGACGACTCGGGATTCGCGATCAAAGCACGAGGGTGCCGCTGTTGGTTCAAAAGGGTCCAAAAACCCATGTCATGATAGCCTGACCAGCTATGCACGCTCCCGTTTCTTGGCTCTTTGCATGGAAAAAGAAAAGGAAGCGAACATTCAAGGTGTCTGGTAGGCAAGGGGTTCAGAGAGCAACCAGCAATCAACAAACTTGAATGGAAGCCAAGCGATGGGACCGAGATGCCGGATCCCACAGGGAGGGTCCCTAAACGATCCAGGCACACAGCAAGCTGCAGTTCCCACCAAGCGCACACGCGGCATTGACAGGGCCAGGGCAGGGATTATTGAAAGTCCAGATGCCTGCAGATGGAGCCCCGGCGGCGGCGAGAAACCGAGTAGAATGAGAAAAAAGAGAAAAGGCTTCTTTTAGCACCAAGGCACCCACCGCTCGGGACGCTTTCCCCGGTACCGGTAAACGTCCGCCCGCTGGTGTTTACATTAGCGGCTCCGTCTTCAACTCGAGTTTGGCGTTTCGACTTTTCCTTGTCACTGTTGATCGTGAGCGGAGCGGAGAGATGGGAGCGTCAATTTCAAGACTGAAAGGATCGACGTGATTTGGAAAATGCGCAATAGCCTCTGTCTAAGACGCCAACTGAATGCAGGCAGGGGACCGAGCAAGCGGGTGGCAGAGGCCGTTGAAACGCCCGCTAGCCCTGAGATCGTATCCATTGATTGGCAATTCCTCATCTGAGGTCTCCTTGGCTGATCTTGATCGGGCAGCGATGACGCCAAGCTTGTGTCCTACAGACGAGATTGCTTCTCATCTTTACCTTGTCTCCGGCTATTGCTGACTATCACTTCCACAACTACCTCAACTTGATGATCCGTGTTGCGAAACAACGTCACTGCCTGGTCTTAGGACCCGCTAAAGCACTGAACTTGACGTCCGGGAGAGGATTTCATTCAATTCGTTGCCTGCAATGAGCGAAGTCTACATGTGATAAAGGGCCCTTGTCCCTGTTCGTTGTCCGTGTGTTGCATTACTATCGGGCCAATGGCAGGCCCCTCAAAGCAATCTCCAATTCGAAAGGCCAAGGAAAATTCGGAGATCTTAAAGTCAGTGGTGAAACCACCAACACGTGCTTATTCGATTCAAGGGAGGGAGGACAGGAGACGACATTGGGACTCGAGATTTGGAGACAACATTGGTCAAAGATGTAACACGACCTACAGTATCCGTACGGCGCACTACATACAACGAGGCTTTGAGTGGGTAAATTGTTGAGGATAGGGGCTCATTCTATCACCCTTGACGAAAAAGCCTGGACCCTTTTGCAAAATACTAGGACCGTTTCTCATAGCAATAGCCGAAACTATACCTGGCATCGATCGCGATCAAGTCTTTACGGACAGAAGAAAGGGAAATCTCTTTCCATCTAACATCAGCATGGTCATATCATGATCATCAGAATGGACATTGATATCCGTCGCTCCGCTATGCAACAGATGATCCCGCTACGAAATGTGATGTCACCGCTCTTTGATCTCCATCTCCACAATGGAAGCCCAACATGTCCGCTTGCACGTTGCTCAAGACTCTGTGGCTGAGACAAAGGCATTTGCATTCGTGTACGAGGGTGTTGCACGACAACGGACGGGGATGCCGGGAGAATGAACCCTTGATTTAACCAAGTCCCGGGGAGGAGACATGACAATGTACAGTACATACCTGCATGTATCATTATGCAGTCTGTTCCCTAGGTGGTCATGCAAAGAGTCATGCAAAGTGAGATGTGAGCAACTCGCGAATCTAGACCGCTTCGCCCTTATCATGTCATGCCGACAGCCCTCATTCTCACATTACTATCGAGTAAGCGTCGCCCAAGTCATAACAGTCCCAAAAGATAAGAACGCCAGCAGTCAAGATGCGCATCGTCAATTCTGCTTTGTTAGGTTGCAACCAAAATTGAGATCAAGCCCTAGTACTGCCAAGCTTTTCACCCCAGATCACTAGAACGGCACTAGTGTGTTAGTCCTAAAAAGGCCCCGGCTTCATTTGAAGCTCTGACTTGGGAAACAGCTGAGAGTACGCTATCTGACGATTTATTGGCGAGGTCGTATTTGACAATTAGACCATTAGTCAATTACCCTTGATATCGCATCATACATAATAGTTGCGTCGCACTCTGACTTGTGGTGTGGTACATGACACCCTGTAATGCGTGTTTCGTTTGCGAAATCTGATATGGATGTATTCAACTTCGTGATTCTCCTTACCGAGTAACGTGCCAACGAGGTCTTATCTTCTCCGACATCGTCGTATTACCTACACTCTCACATCATGCACTGCCATCATCTCAACGCATTACAAGCCACCTAATACAATGAGTCATCTTGTGTGTCAATGTGATTATCTTCGATTGAATCTAATGCCTTCAATCTGATCGGCTATGGCCGTGCCATGCTATTTCCTAAACGCCGAGTCTTCCCCGTTCTTGCGCCTCCAAGATATTCCGAGTATTCATGTCTGTTGTACATATGGTAAACCTCCTATACCCATGTTTCCGAAGTTTTACGATTAGCAATCTTTGGTCCATCCAAAACGTGCCCACCTCTATTGCCCCATTTCCAATATAGTGTTTATTACTGTGCCTGGGCGCGCCTGACATTCTCCCGTCCAATCTTCTTGAAAAAAGCATTGCTGTCCGCCTTCTTCCGCTTTGCCGACATCTTCTTGTTCTGCTCGATGTATGCCATGTCTTGGCCACCACTGAGCTCACCAAGAGTTCCCGCCGTTCGTCGTGCTCCCTTCTTCTTCTTGCGTCCCATGGTACCCTGGTGAAACATGTCATCGTTGGGATCATCCTCCTCCATGCTCTCATTCTCCACAAGGA
Organism: Fusarium sarcochroum; assembly: GCA_013266185.1. Taxonomy (NCBI): domain Eukaryota; kingdom Fungi; phylum Ascomycota; class Sordariomycetes; order Hypocreales; family Nectriaceae; genus Fusarium; species Fusarium sarcochroum. The sequence continues at coordinate 110,258 of JABEXW010000204.1, forward strand.
CCTTCTGTAGCAGCTCTCGCCGCTCAGTAACATCTGCAAATGCCAGACCTGGCGTCTTCTCGATGTTTGCCAACTGAGTAATGACCTTGAAGGCGTATCCCTGATCAACAAGGAATGCTTGTCGCTTAGAAGAGAAATACATTTCTTGTGTATCCTTTGACACCAATGAGTAGAAAAAGGCGTTAAAGCCCTCATCGTTACGTCGCTTGGCTCGTAGAATTCGGCCTAGACGCTGCGCCTCCTGACGACGTGAACCATAATGCGAGGAGATCTGAATCAGGCATGTAGCTTCAGGCAAATCGAGAGACGTGTCTCCAATCTTGGACAAGAAGAGCGTGTTGACGTTTGGATTGTGCTGGAAGTTCTCCAATACTTGCAGACGTTCTGCTTGGCCGGTACCACCATAAATAAACGCCTTCTGGAGCTTCAGAGCATATGCCTTGAGAGCATACACGTTGTCCGAAAACACAATGATTTTGTCTCCTCGAGACTCGTGGTAGTTGATGAGGTATTGACAAGCCTGGAACTTTCGAGGGTTCATGATATAGAGCAATCCCTTCTTCCGGCTTGGTGCCTTGAGGTATTGATCGTAAAATTCGGTGGGCATTGGGCACCATACTTCCGCACACTGGACTCTGGCAATGTGTCCCTGCTTTGAAAGCTCCATCCAGTTGGCTTCAAAGAGCTTTGGTCCAATCAAGAAGTTCAAGTCTGAAATCTTGTCGTCTTCTCGCAGAAGGGTTGCTGTAAGACCAAGCTTGGAGTGAGTCTTGATCGACGACGTAACCTTTCTGAAGATATTGGCTGGCACAACGTGCACCTCGTCCAACAGCATCAGACCCCATTCCCGGCCCGTCAGAAATTTCATCATCTTTTCTGCATCGTAGGATCGTGCTCGGGATTGTGTGACCATTGCATATGTTGTGACAATGATACCCGTGCTTCCAGTAAAGACGTTGTTTTTCGAGTCGGAGGTGAAGGCAACAATATCGTCGGGGTTGATATTAGACCATTTCAAGAATTCATTTCGCCATTGCACAACCGACATAGAACTCGTGCATAAGACGATCACACCCTTCTTGATAGTGCAGGCTGCCGTAATGCCCACAAGAGTCTTTCCGGCACCGCAAGGCAAGACGATCAGTCCGCTCTTCGCTCGTCCGTTACCAAACATCTTACTCAAACTCTTTTCCTGATAAGGTCGAATTTGAGTACCGGGCTTGAGGTCGATATCCAAACTTGCGTTGGCTTCATCTCGTCGGAAATCGTACTCCTCTAGGACTGGATATCCCAGGTTCAAGCATTCCTTCTGAACAGTTTCGACATCCTTATCCGCAATCTCGAAGGAGTGTGTCACTTCCTGATCCTCATCGTCTTCCTCATTGAGGGTTGCGAAAACCTCGCCCTCCTGAACAGGCTGTCCGTCTTTGCCTTGTTCACCCGACTGGCCAAGACCATTTGCTTGCTTCACTCCTGCGGCGTTCTGTGTTCCGGGAATGACAAGACCACCAATCTTGGGAGCTACTGATGTTGTGATCTCTTCTGTACCCTGGACACGCAAAGGTCCAATTAGGGGGTTCTTGAGAAGGGTTTGGAGCATGTTTGGATCGGGACTTTCGACGTAGTACTTGGTGTTCTTGAGGACTAGCTTCACCTTGCCGTAGCTCTGAGTACAACTTGTGATAAAGTTTCGAATCTCATCTGGCAAGGGTGTCTTGAGGAATCGGTCTAGTGTGTTGATGATATCCTCTGGCGAAAGTCCAACTGAGACAGCAGCATACAGACTGTGTGTCGTGAGGGCGTACTCGTGCATGAAGGTTGGTCGGGACAAAGGCTCGGAAATGGTGATGAGAAAATCTTGAGCCTGCTCCGCGAGCGGGTTAAAACTCTCGAGAATAATCCGGCCCTTCTGAGGATCGATCCAGAGCGGTCGATTCTGATGGTCTTTCTTGAGAACGAGGTAGGAAAAGTCACGGTCGCCAAAGATATGCGGGAGCGGATCCCGAATCGCATGTCTCTTCTGGTAGCGATCCAGGGAGAAGATGTCTATGTTCTTATTCAAATCCCGTTCCAGAGCCTCGTCGACAGGCGCCTCCTCCTCCTCCATCATCTCCTCATTACTATCGATCGTTCGTGGCGTTGCAGCGCCAGGCGTTGACATCCGCGAAGACCTGCCAGCTTTCGCCCCGCCCTGAACGGCGGCGCCTGCTTTCCGCTTGGGGGGCATATTCGTCGCGTCTCCGAACAGTCGAGGGTGTGGTTGGCGGATATTGTGGAGGATGGAACGCCGAGGAGAAAGAAAGCGTGCAAGTTGAAAGAAAGCGATGAGGCGCTGCTGAAGAGCGTCACTGATTGTTGATGACTAAGGTGGGTCCACTTCCTTTGACTCAGTAATGATTAGCGTGGCTCGTGGTCAGGAGCCTAAAGTCTAAAGTGCTCTGAAAGTCTGAATAATACACCCCGCCAAAACTCTCCCGACTTCATCTGCACTTAAGCTGTACTCAGATTCTAGACACCGCGATTGTTGAACTTCTTCTCGAGAAATTATACTAAAAAGCCTCCCCGTGGCTACAGATATTTCATCATGTGGTACGGTATAGCTAAGTCCGCTTTGTGAATCTAAACTAACCTCTTTCCAGCAAACACATCCTCAACGCTCAAGTTGCCGTTCGGTCGCCCTGCTGTATGTCGAAGCCAGATTGATGCTCTCGCAGCTTTTAGTCGTCGCCTATAACCTTCGGAACTAACCTTGCATGTAGGCAGGAAATGGTTCGACTGCGTCGAGTGCCATGCCGAACAAGAGTCCCACCCTCTCAAGGAAAGTTTTGAAATGATCTTTGCCTGCAAGAAGTGCAGGAAGTGTTTCCGAAAGGACGTCAAGGAATTCGAGGAGGCCGACGAGTTTTGCCCTCACTGCGACAACCATTTCGTTATCGATGCCAAGACCCCCAAGCCGGCCCTGTCCATCGAGAGCGACGACGTCCGAATGGACAATAAGATGCTCAAGGACGACAGGCAAAAAACAAAGGGTTTGAGGTCCATCTTTGATCCTTCAGACGACGCCGACAAGCTAGGATGATTCCAATAAACCGAAAAAATAAAAGTCATGGCGTTCAGGAAACATACATAGCGATTTATCACTTGCAAAGGGAACCAATGTAATAGAATGCGTCCCGTCATTACTTGTTTTAATACAATGGCACTAGGCTCCAATCTAAGAGACTCAATGCGCTTGTCTATACGACTCCTCCTCGTATGTCTCTTTATTCCGCAGCAGAGTCGTCCTGGGATCTGGTTAGGATCGCGGCACTGCCAGTACCTGGGGTCCGGCCTGTCTTCTTCTTGGCAGCCTCCTCCTGCTTCTCCTGCTCAATCTCCTTGACGTAGCCCTCAATCTCCGACGTGGGCAGTGTCTCGATAGTAGCGCCTGGCGCCATCAGAGAAATCTCGATGTTCTTGGCTCCGGTTTGGACGACCTCGAGCAGTGACTTGACGGCAAGTCGAATGGTGGCCTCTCGGTCCATATCCTCCTTGTAGTTTCGCTCGAGGAACTCGCGAACAGTCTTGCTTGAGCGACCGATAGCATTCGCCTTCCTGTTAAATAGTCAGCTTTATGATATCACCAAAAATCTTCCTCTGAGAGTCTTACCATGCAGAGTAGATACCAGAGGGTTCGGTCTGGTAGAGTCTAGGAACGCCGCTACCCTTGTCGAAGCCAACAATCAGAGTGCTGATGCCGAATGGTCGGACTCCACCAGCCTGCGTGTACCGTTGCTGGACACCGGCGACATATTTGGTAATGTAGTCAATGGTGACGGGGTCTTCGACTGAGAGACGGTGGGACTGTGCCTCTAACCGTGCCTTGTCAACGAGGATACGGGCGTCTGCATTTAGGCCGGCGAAGGCGAGGGCGACGTGGTGATCGAGAAGCTGAATCTTGGAAGGTGTGATGCGAGTATCTTGCAGCTTCATAGCCGAACGCTTCTCACATCCTAGCACAACAACATCGGTGCCTTTGACACCGACAGCGCATGTTCCTGTTGGAGTATAAGCCACCACAATAATGACATCGACCATGAACCTGATAACCCACCTCGCTTGACAGCTTCACCGGCATATTCGACTTGGAAAACGTGACCGTCGGGACTAGTAGAGCGTTAGAAATGACATCTTGAAGTGCTGCTATGATACCAACCTGAAAACTGAACCTCTAGTTAGCAATGTATTATTTAGCACAAGGCGTTATGGGAACTCACCCGACAGAGCTCTGTCGTATCCGGAAGCCATGATGTAGGTTTAGGAAGGTTTGTTGCGAAGGCACCGTTCTCAGGGATATTCGGCGTGATTCGTTCGTGTGATGAAGGCGGATAGAGGGGTTGGAGTTGGATTTCGCCGATGGGTGTTGACGTTGATGTGCTGGGGTGCTAAGCTTCGTCAGTACGGCAGCCTGCCTGATACCTGCGGAAGGCTGAGAGCTGGAGCTCTCCAGCTAGCGGGCAGCAAGCAGGTCGGAAAAACTACATTGCGTGTTCCGTGCACTGTGCTAAGCATCACATGCACGGTCTAGTGTACTGTAGGCTATCATCTGGGCTGCCTCCTACAGTCCTAGGACTATTCTTCATTCCTTCCAGACCTTGGTATTCTGCCATTGTTTTTTCTTTTTTTAATAATACAAGAAACATTCATTGGCAAGCTCTTGAACATATCCCTTCGGTATTATTTCTCAGTTTCTGATATCTTTCATAAACATTCTGAATTTGTTATATCCGTCACGACCAGTTCAACCCAGTTATTTTACTGTCTACTAAAATACAAATCGGATGAGCTGAACAACAATAAGCTCGATGTTTCCTCATGAAGCAATGAAAGGGGAGAGAGAGATGACAGGGACGAAGAACGCGGTTCTTGAAAGAGAGGCGTATTGACGCTCCCCTTAATCAGTAGGACGCAACTTCAGACCACCTCTGACTCTGCAGAACACCGGCGACATGCTGTCCCTTCTCTATCAACCTCGAACGGAAGTTCTCTAACCACATAATCTCCATTACTCCGTCCTGCGAAACTGCACTGATATCTTTGTACAGATCCATGGCCACTGTCATCGGCAGGATCAGCATATCAAGTTGGATTGTGTTATCCAGGACCGAGTCAAGTCCCCGGCAGATATCCGCAGCCATCATACGCCCATGCTGATATCGAGATACATCGATCTGCAGGTCGAACGGCAAGTCGAGCCACATGTTCGGAAATGCGTCGATAACCGGCTGGAAAATTGTCTGGTGTAGGCTCTCAATGCATTGGTGGAAAAGGATCTGTGTCATCCAATAATACAAAAACGCAAGTCCAGTGTTACCGTCCTTGAAGTTGTAAGAATTCGAGAAGGGAATGAGACCCCCAGGGCTGATGAGTTCCTCTGACCAGTAAGCCATAGGATATCCGTAACTGGGTCGGTTGGCCAATTGAAACCAAGCATCGAAGTGTCTCTCAAGCGAAAGACATTCCCGGAGAAGTTGCTGGGCGCGATGTCGTCGACTAAGTGTGGCTTCGATTGGCACAATTTGGTCCACTTGGGCAAAAATGGCTGGCAGAAAGAGGATAAGATCCAGGAGGTGATCTAGAAGAGACTTGGGATGTCTCTGCCATGGAACACTTTTCCAATCCGCGGACGAGATGAAAGTATCCTGTCGGCTCAGGAGAGCGACTCCGGTCTTGTCCCTGCTCAGTACGACGAAATAAGAAGCGTCCGAATGCGACTTACAGCTAAAGGTCGATATACTCGGACGAAGAAGTGGTGATTGGAAAAATGGCTAAAGTAAGCCGGTCCCATACTCCTCAATTGATGGGACCCTGATTCGCCGAACGCATATGCCGTATCATGCTAGCTCATGTCAGCGGGGATCTGGAATTTACAACAGTGGCAGTGCGCGAACCTCGAAGAAGAAGATACAATAGCTCTCGGCTGAGCCATCTCGCTCATATACACTCGGCAGGCGCGCCAAGCACTGTGCTTTTACGCCAAAGTCTCCGTCGCCCATTGAAGATTGCAGTTCAGTTGGTGTGTATGGCGGGAACGTGATTTGAAATGGTGTGGAATCATCCTGAGCTGAATCGTCTGGTAAGACGTATGGAAGCTTGGTGTGCAAAGCTGCGATGAGGACGGAATGTTCAACACCTTGGCTTGACACGAGTGTGTGTTCTTCCCAGGCCGATGTGAGAGGCTGTATCGGAGTCATGTCGAGCGTTCTGTGCGACTCTTCGTATGATGGCGACTTTTGCTTCTTGGACGATGAACCTTTCTTTGGGTGGGAGGCTACTCTGCCTTTGTTCTGTGGTGTCCCGGTGATGAAAACACGTTCTCTTTCATATCCTTCACATTGCCTTCCACTCGATATGCACTTCTGGCAATAAGGCCTCTCATTGCTGCACTATTCGGTAGTGTTAACTTGACTTGTAGGTCTTCACTCAATGGAACAGAAAACCAACTTTGACTCTCCTCCGTCGGCACGTTTCGCAGCCTTTGTATTTTCCAGGAACGCCAACCATGTTACTTCGGTGGTAGAGATGAGTTGCGATATCTGACTCTCTATCGTCGTCGAGGAGAGTTCGAGGCGGCTCTTATTATAAGTTGACAAGCTGGTGCACAACCAGGATTTCGGCAACGCCGTCTGTGATGCTGCAACTAGATAGTCACCGACATCTGTTGCAATGAGGCATCCTATCGACGTTCATCACCCCACACGATACGAAAGTTCATCTTCCACGTAGCTTTTAAGGGCTTTTGTCATTAGAGCCACCTTGACGCAGAGTATTAAAGATGTCTCCCTTCGTGGTAATTACCCTGGGATAGTTTCATCGTGCGGTAATGAGGGCCGCTCTCAACGACGAATTGGGTGAGCCAGGAGCTTGTGTTCAACTCGAGCCCACTGAAGGGCAGGTCACTTACGTATCCACTAAGTACCGCATCTCAGGGGCCGGGGCTTGACAAGCATCCGTCCATATGACGAAGCAGACAACATGGAATCGACTCGCATCGGGGCTTATAGCGCGACGACGCCCAGGGCCACTTACTCACATTTGGAACTTTGAGGTGGGTTATGAATATGCGAACAAGCATGCTGCTGTCTTGGCTTCTCCATCATCAGGGACTTTTGGTTTAGCGCATCGGGTGCTTGTGGAGAAAGCTGCAACTAAAGTCTAAGCTGCAGGCGTCCGCCCCATAAGGCTGACAGGGAGGTGTGTGTGAAAGGACGGGTACAGCTGCTCGTTGGCTGCCAGTCTGATGAGCTGAGTTTGGCCATTCGACAAGCAATAACGGCGTCAACGGTAGTCCCGGGGCTTTCGTTGGCAGCGGTATGACGAAGTCCAAATGACGGCGGGTCTTTTGTAATGCAACAAGACGGACAGACAGCCAACACAACACGATGAAAAGGGGTTTAAGACGTCTGTCAAAAAACAAATCAACTGTTCCACGGTGTTGCACGTATGCACATATGCACGAGCGGACGCGGACTTCTATTGATTATCGCAAGAATACGGAGCTGTTTCCGCTACAGGGATCACTACCACACATTGCTTATTATGTCTGCCTAGATATGTACATATACTGCCTGAGTATTGTTGCTACAACTACCAGACGATGCGCGCACATTCGCAGCGAGGCGCAGCCGCCGCATGAAAGAACGCATTGGGCGCTATTATTCAGACCATCAGGCCTTTGGATTCCATCTATCCAGCGGCATGATAACTGCAGTCTACCTTAATCCCAGCGCATGTGGAATCAGGTGGGTAGCAAGCATGACGTTGCAGCACACCGCGGAACAAGGTGGGTGGGATATGTGTTAATCGAATGCGAAGCCAATCGACCAGGGTATCAGATGTACTTGTAAGGGTTCATGATGCCATTCTGGGTCAGATGTCAGCCCTAATGTCGGGGAAAATGCAATGGAGGGGACAGAACTCTGGGACACAGAGCTTTAGGGCTGAAAACACGGAACAAGGAATAGGTATGGGCTAAATATACGAAACAGGTAATGGGTGGGCTAAATGTACGAAACAAAGAGATAGGAACGGGGATGAGACTCACAGGATCAAAAAGCTTCTTGATCTGCTTCATTAGACCAATCGTGGTATCGTCTCGGCTGTAGCCGATATACTTCTTCTTAGCGATTCCCAAGCCATGCTCAGCACTGATACTGCCGTTGCGCTTCTGGATCCATTCATACACCCAAGGCTCGAGGGCCTTTTCAACGGCGGGATCATATCGGCGCACGGGGATGTTGAGGTGCAAGTTAGAATCACCCATATGTCCATAGCCGAGGACAGCGACAACAGGGTGGTCAGGTGTATCACCCAAGAGGCCTGCATCAGTCATGCGAGCCTTCGTATCCTCGACGAGGCTGTACATCTCGTTGAGAGGAATAGAGATATCGTACTTGTAGGTGCCGCCCCAGTGACCCAGGCATTCGGTGATGCCCTCACGCCAGCCCCATAGGTTTCGAAGCTGTGTCTCATCTTGGGCGACGACACCGTCGGCAATGACCTCACGTGTCATAACATCCTCGAGGAAGGCCTCCAGCTTAGCGTAGTCGTGCTCACCGTTGGAACCACTTGTCTCAATCAGACAGTAGAAGGGATGCTCGCCCTCAAGAGGATGCTCCTGGCCCTTGACCTCGGAAACGATTCTCTGACTGCGGCCATCCATCAACTCAAACGCAGAGAGAATCTCAGATAGCTGCTTCTTCGCCTCACGGAAGGCAAGCTGAGCCTTTTCATATGACTCTAGGCCGAAGACGGCAACATTAACAGCAGGAGAACGCTGGGGACATTGGATGGCGATCTTTGTGATAATACCCAAAGTTCCCTCCGCACCAATAAAGAGCTGCTTAACGTCGTAGCCTGTGTTGTTCTTGCGCAGGGTGCACAGGTCATTAATGATAGTACCATCAGGCAAAACAGCCTCAACACCAAGAACGGTGCCATGTAAACTGCCGTAGCGGAGCAATCTCAGGCCGCCAGCGTTTGTGGCTACGTTACCACCGACGTGGCATGACCCCTTGGCGCCGAGGTCGAGGGGAAAGATATAACCCTTTTGGGCAAGGTACGAGTCGACGGCCTCGAGGACACAGCCGGCGTCAATGACGAGGGAACCACTGACATCGTCAAATGAGCGGATCTCGTTCATGCGGGCCATGCTAATGACGATCTCGTCAAAAACGGGGATGGAGCCTCCTACGAGGCCAGTGTTTCCGCCCTGAGGCACGACAGCCAGACGCTGCTCATTGCAGTACTTGAGGATGCCGCTAACCTCCTCAGCGGTGCCCGGCCGGAGGACCAGCTTGGACTGGCCCTTGTACTTGTGCATCCAGTCCTCATTGTACGTCTCAAAATCGGCTGTGTCAACGCCCGCTCCGCCGTCCGTAATACCGTCGATAATGGCTGAAGGGTTGTTACCCAAGATCTCGCGGAAACGAGCGACGTGCTCGGGCGTGACCTGGGCGAACCGCGAGTCACGCTCGAGCTGCGGGTACGTCTCGGTCGTCAGCTTGGTCTGTTGGGCGCGCGTCGGCGAGACGAGCCTCGGTGCTGAAGTCGCGATGCATCGGGCGGAAGTCTTTGAGTGGGTGAGGCTTCTTCCAAGAGCATTGGCCCTTAAGCAAGTCCTCCTGCTACCGGAGGCGGGCGCTCTGAGGGCGCGGAAGAGCTGTGAACGACAAGACATTGCTGCTTGGCCAAGCTATCTTTTAGCTACTCTTGGGGAATTGACGTCGAATTGACCTTGCAGGTCTCTTGCTCAAGAACTCAATTGTTTAATAAGCGAGAAAAGAAAGGGAAAAAAAACCTCCAAGTTGTATCGCCCCCAGCACCTTTTCTTTTCTCGATGGATTGCCCAAGGCTAATAACTGCGGAGCCCGCCCTGTCCAACCCGGCACCGGCACAATTGAGGGCTTCCGGCCGGCCTAGCATCCCGTTTCCTGTTTGAGTATTTTCCCACCGGACCAGCTTTTTTGTCAACGGCGACTCCATTCCCGGGAAACCCTTCGGCCAAAATCATTAACACGCCGAGCCTGACCGAGCAATAGAGAGACGGCTATCATCCACCTTTGACCGAATCTCCTCCCATTTCCTCCCACTTTTAAAATCACAATTGCATTGTCTTTTTCGTCCAATTAGAGCAATTGGAAAGTCTTCCTCCACCCTTGACCACAGAAGGACTTTATGCGTCGTCTGATTCGATCCTTTTGGGGTACCAAAGTTCCAGCCTTAAACACGTAAACTCCACAGATCATCTCAAGAGACGTTACATCTTCACTTCGGGCATGAATGACGAATATGTCGACATGTGGGCTAAATAACAGAATCTCGACTTTATTTGCAAAGTCTCTGACCCTTGATGGTATTACTAAAAAAGAGCTACTCCTACAGCGGTGTCCCCAAAGAAGGCTGGGTAAAGCCGCCAATGTTTATCCTGGTCCATCAACCAATCCATCCACCTATACACTCACCCACTCTCTGGTATAATTTCAAGGGATATTCATTTGTCAAAGCCAAAAGTCCCCTCCACCTTCGCCGTCACAAGTAAAAACACCACTAGATGATTCATCAACCAGAATGAGCAGGTCAGCGTTTCAACATCCAGCCACCCTTTACTCATCCTCTCCTTCTAGGGCTCGAAATGCCAAGCTTCATGCTCAACTCCAGTTGGACAGACATGTGCATCTTTAGCCTTGGGTCCTCTCCTTTCTGCTCCTAGACCCCGTTAGTGTGAGGGCTTCCAGGCTCGAGATTCGTCCTGTCCTGCAGGGCAGCATCTGAGCTCTCCTGCGCCGCCTTGTTCTGCTCGTTGATAAGCTTCTCCATGAAGGAGATATAGTCGTACTGAGGCATTCCTCGATCTTCAGACATGTCTGGTCCGCTGTGCTCCGGCATGATTTCGATAAGCTGGTCAATCACTTCATCGGGTACCAAACTGTGTCGTAGGTCCATCTCTGTCACGTAGGGCTTTCCGTCTGCCACTTCTCGGAACGATTGGAAGACTTGCTCTGCCGTGTTCTGGTCCTCTGTCACTTCCACCATAAACCGAATAAACTGTTCGAACGTGACATAGTCGCGTCCGCTAGAAGTCTCGTGGAAGTAGTCATGCATCTCATCTTCGGAGAATACAAGTCCCAGTGATGCAAGGGCCGCGCTGAACTCGAGCTCCTGTAAAGAATTGGTATCGTCACGGTCAAAGTGACGGAAAACACTCTCAAACTCCTCCAGTTGAATAGGTGTCAGGTTCGTCATGCTCCGTGCTACCATCTGGTTCTCTAAAAAGGCAAGCTTCTTTTGCACCGATGTTTTAACGAGACCGAGCTCATATGAGAGCTCGTCGTATGTGTAAGTAGTAAAGTCGTTCTCCTCAATGTTGGCTTCTTGGCACTTCTCGTCCAACTCCGAAATCTTCTCGAGGTACAGGTCCAAGGGAGAGAGGCTCTCGCTCAGCTTCCTTACATGATGCAGTTGGTCTTCTACGTCACCATCGAGACCGGAAATGGCTAACTGCATTGTGTTGAGGGCCATTGCAAAGTCGTTCGCTTTGTCGGCAAAGGATTTGCGAAGTGCGTTTTTGATGCTGGGATGGTGTTAGTCAGGTTCATACCTGTATCTGAGGCAGGCCACTTACTCTCGAATTGTCTCATTGATGAGCTGGGCACGTGTCATCTCGTTTGATGCCAGCTCTGCCCATCTTTTCTCGAGAGCTTCCAGACTCAAATCCGCAGGTGGATCATATGGTCGTAAGCGGTAAGTACCCAACTTTGTCTTGATGTTTCCGAGCAGCGTAGCTAGATCGCTCTTCTCGGCGACCCATTGTCGCTTCTTGCCCTTCTTATACTCAAAGAACTGGATCGACTGGGCCTTGGCATCGATATATGTTCCTTCGAACTTGGCCTCCTTCCATGTCTCGATCTGCTCCAGGATGGCCTGGAGAAGCGCCCGCATCCGCCGCTCGTAGGCACTCTGCATCTCCCAAGCACCTTGCATGTTATTGACAAACTTCTCGACACGGCGTCCAGCGTTTTCGACCTTTTCCATCTGCGAGAATGCGTGGAACCAGTATGCAATATAAGTCATCAGGGATCGCTCATCAGGCTTGGCCACATCGCACACATCCTCAACATCAAGCAGTTTAGGAATACCAATCTCCTTATGTGCGATATCGAAAGCCAGTTGCATGTTACCTCGGTGGTCTGTCTTATCCAAGGCGTCGTAGTCGATGAGGTCGGGTCGGTGGATATCCAGTAGAGCACAAAACGCCAAACCGTCGTTCCAGCTGCCGCTAAAGTCTCGCACCTCGACCTCGTCGTAGCACGCCGTCTTTCGTTGACACCAGAGAAGAAGACCCTCCTTTGCTGACATACCCTCCTCATTGATATCGCTAATGGTGAATCGAAGAATCAGGGTCCAGATGAGACCTAGAACAATCTTTTGGTTGCCATCGACTACATCCTCAGCACCAATGTTGGTCATCTGAATACCCCTGGACTTGACGAAGTCGAGCGCCAGGTTTGCATTCTCGAATTTTTGGACTCGAAGCTTGGGTTTTGAGGCATAACGGCCGAGTGATTCGTGTGAAAGACATTCGAGGAGGTGGATCAACATAACCTATGTGTAGGTGTCAGCGTCAAGTTGGTCAAAAGGGTGGTTCGCATCGTCAACCTACACCATCACCGAGATCCTTAACAAGGTCCTTAACCTCGAGGTTGCGGGCCTCGATCTTGGTGTTGAGCCTACAAAACACGACATCAGTACGTTATAGACCAGAGCTCAGACATTGACCATACCATTTTGTAAAGGTCTTTTGTTGGACCGTAACCCATCTTTGCTGCTCTGCGAAAGCCATCCTCGTCAACCTTTGGTCATGCGGGGGCTCGACAGCAGCAAGAGCGTCTGCAGGAGTAGTTGCGCTGGGCGTAAACCTTCGCGAACTTGTTGACTTCTTCCTCTTCTTAAGATCTAAGGAGAAATTTGTGCTTGTGCTTCCTGACCGCTGCAGTCGCGCCGCATGCAGTTGTGACTTGTCCCGCCTCGTGCGCGGGGTCGGTGAAGACGGTGGGGAGGACGAGAACGAACAAGAGGAAGCGCTTGTGAGGGTTCGACGACGGGCGATAAATTCAGATACGGGCGAGGAGAAGCTGTTGGATGAAGATTGAGGAGATTGTGGGCAGACGTCAAAGGCGGAGACGGGGGTCGAGACTGACTCGAAGGAAGCGGAAGATGCCCTCGAGGATGATGAAGTCGAGACCGAGACGGTGGAGATGTACGATAAGCGAGATGATGCCGATATTGAAGCAGATGGTGAATGGTGGAAATGCCGATGATGCTGGTTAAAGTGGTTGTTCAAGTTTTGGTAATGATTCGAGTCCTCTTTGTTTTCTTGGTGCTGGCACTGCTGCTGGTAGTCCTGCTGCCGCTGGTTGCAGTCGTCGCTGCATTGGGCTTCCAATTGTAAACAAAAATCGGGGCACCTGCCGTTGCCCTCCACGTTGCCGGGTTGCGGTTGCGGTTGCAGTGGAAGCATCCCCTGAACAGTAGCGCCCATTTTAGCTCTAGCGGTCGGGTTGCTGTAAACCCCTGCTCTAGTCGGTTGGCTATTGATATATCGAGTATGATTAAACAACCTCGTGTAAGAAATTGCTTAAAGAACTGAGTAAAACTAGGTAAAATTATATATGAGTGTATAGGAGGCGTTCAACTAGGAATACGTGCGTTCTATTTAAGGCACACATGCAGAGAGGGAGCGCCGTTTGTTGGGTTTATACGTGGGCATTAGGTTCCCTCACTTCATCCCTAACGCCTCCTCTCAACCTCCTCGCATAAGATACATACCGCTATTTTCCCCTGGCGACGTTCTCGAGACAATGAATAACATGACTTTAAGAAAGCAGACTCTAATTTTGTACCTCTTTGTCGTCCTTTGGGTGTCTTCTGAAACGACCAACATTCCCATGAGTTCTAACTATTGTCTCGATGTCACGAGCCGTGTACTTGAGAATCAATGCACACGCCAACTTATGCGGGAGGTTTATTCTTATTCAGGGGTGGACCCTGCGTGGAACGAAACGCTCTGGGGCGATCACCGGCTGTGCATCCCGACGCATGGCGTTGACTCGACTCTTTTTGGTATCATATGGAGGGGTAAGTTGAACTAAACTTCAATGCGTGTGAATTATTTATCTATAAATGTTCAAGGTCTTGTGAAACATCCTGTGAAACACTTCTATCATGCAGTTGTGAGCTGATTACAAATCCAGTCCCACTGATCGACCAAGTAACCTAGAGCTGAGGATAATGGCTATCTCAACCTCTTCTGCAAAGTATATAACGTTTTACTATATATGGTAAATAAACTTGAGATACAACTATTCTGGTTTGTCATTTATGTATTACTCCTTAAATGTTTCTGCATGATCAGATGTTCTTTAGCCCGTGGTTGTTGGATGCAACGGGGCTCATCTGGATGTTAATCAGTGCCTGACAGAGGCCGTTTCGTTTACCACCATTCTCAAACGGCATCGCATAATAGACAGAGCCATGTGGCGCCTGGATTGGTCAAGGGCTTTACAATAGGGGCAGGAACTACTGAGTTACTTTGAAACAGACCTTTAGACTTCTGTATCTCATTGATAACATGAATATACTATAGGTACATACCCTGTATCATGCTCGGGTTCATGATCGTTGCCCTTAAAAAAAGCATAGTTGAAGAAGCAATATGTAAAGCATGGATTTTTTTTGATTTCATATATGAATCAAGTCATGTTTCGTCCCTACCTAGTCGTGAGGGTTGTACCTGCCGACAGGGTAATAACAGACATAAACCCCTGCGATTCTGATTTACACACTAAATCGCATCAACCCCATCCGATGACAGTGCCAGAACGTCTTCCATCAATACGTGAGCAGCTCATATTCCTCCCCATAACAAGCTAGAGCAAGATGGTTCGGTAGGCTTTGACAAAGTGATTGGTATATGCCCTTCTATACAGACTCTTATACACAGTATATCATACAACCAGTTCCCATCCCAATATTCGTTTACTTCTTCTGCTGTCCGAGTAGCTTGACGTTTTTCTTTCCAGCTTGCTTTCCAGTCTGTCCGGTCTGTTTGGCTCGTGACCGCAGAGTATACCTCTCCTTCTTCCAGGCAAACACCAGCTGGTCCACACTGCCCATGTCGTGACTGGGCTTGCGCATGTACGTCAAGCGAGCGCGGCGCGCCCTCTTCGGTCGTCGCCAGATGATATCGATACCCGTCACTGTCGGGCTGTAGACCTTGAACCACATCTCCACGCCAACCTTCATCATCTGTCCTCGCAGTTGAATCGCCGTGTCCTGGCCCTGGCGGCGGATCTGTAGAAAGGCCCCAGAGAAGGGTTCGCCGCCCTTTGTCGTCACCATGAGAACGTCGCCAACCTTGGCGCTGTCGGCGTGCTCCCTGGAGAAGAGTCGTGTGCGTGCACCGGTCGGGTCGAGTTTGGCGATTTGCTTTTGCAGGAGTGCGGGCATCGGGTCGGGGTGGGTGCTGCGAATGCTTGGGATGCGAGGGTAGATCTGGAACTTGTTGACCTTGGCGACATCCGCTCCTGAAGTTGAAAGTCAGTGATATGGTTCATAACACTAGACTATGAAAAAGAGTAGAGCCATACGTTGTTCAGCACTAAAGGCGTTGTTGAACTTGTCCTGGAATTGAGGCCGGACAGAGGCTGCTGAAGAGCTGTTCCTCTGGAAACTTCTCTGGAACCTTGTCCTTCGAAGAGCAGCCTTGAGGCAGCCAACTGGCCGTCCCACGCTGGCGACGTTCATTGTGATTTGACTTGTCGTTGAAAGATACAGCAACTGAGGTTGAGCCGACGCTAGAATTTCTGGAGCTACTTCCAATGTTCCTGGCCCGACACTGCCAATTCCCACCTGTGATTGGTCCGGCCCGCAGTTTCTCCGACCAATTTTCCTGGATCGGCTCTGTTGCAACCAATTATTCGGACCCTGTGAGCTTTTCTGCAGATATCTTGATATTGTCTTTGAACGGTCAGCACAATGGTAAAGAGGACATTGGTGTCGGCCTTTAGGCCCCTCGCTGGTCTGCGAGTGTCTCTCGCAGAATCTGCAACTCAAACCCGGCACTTCAGTGCATCTTCTGTCCGTGGTAGGCCAAATCGAGACCCTGCGATACTAATGATTGAAGCAAACTTATTGACTCTTTACTAGGCTTGAGCGCAGTCTTCGCAGAGACTGAGAACCCCGAACTGAACGAGGTCCTCATCAAAGTTCAGGAGAAGATCATCCTCCCCGCCTACCTACCTCCCACCCAGCGCGAGCTTGTTTTCGACCCGAAGAAGAGCACGTTCATTCAGCAGAACCCCGTCATCATCGAGCTTGATGGCCTCGAGCACAAGTTTTCGACCATCGACCGTTTCACCGAAGTTCCAAACTCGAAGAAGGCATTCCACGAGGTGGTGGATCTCATGAAGACCAAAGAGGATTGGGACAACTTGGGCACCCTTCTTGCTGGTTACAAGAAGGCCGGCATTCGGCTACACCGAGACCAGTACGCAAGAATGATCCGACAGGCGGGCGTGGAAGGACAGCCTTACACTATTATCGAGTGCGCCAAGCAGGCTCAAAAGACTGGCCTTTACCTCAAGTACAAGGACTGGGTCGTCATCCTGTTGACCCACATCAACGAAAAGATTATCAAACCAAACGGAGAGGGGAACGATGCGTTGCATGCTCTGAAGTGGAACATGCTGGTCTGGGATCTTATTCAACGACATCTTCCAGGATTCGTCAATCGCGCTCGTCAATACCATCTTTCACCCGATGTCCGAGGACTGTTCCTCTTCGCACAGGCATCTGCAATCCAAGCGCAGCAGGCTGCTGAGGCTCCTGCGGAGGAATTGGTCCAAGCCCTACGAGACAACGCCCAATTCATCGTCAGCTCCTGGAATCACAAGGACACTGACGATTTGTTCACCCTGCCACTCCTCGCCAAACTCAACCCCCGTGCTCGTCCAAACTCTCCCAATCGTCATGGCGATCTCTCACCAAACTACTATATCTGGATGATCGCCCAGAACATCAGGGGAATGGAGCTGGCACAGGAGATCATCGGCGACGAGGCGAAGGGTTTGGATCCTATTAGAAAGGCACTGGAGCAACATCTTCGAGACTTCATCAAGAAGGACGAGCACTACCGTGAAGGCTGGGCTACAACATACGAAGAGACCACAGGCCGAAAGCCTGACTGGTCGAAGTAGAACAAAAAAATTTGGACGTTGAATGTCATGTACAATGTAATATGTATCATCTAGCTTTATTTGTACAACATACCCCTTTTTATGGTAGAACAATGTATTTCTCCAGGTGCTTAGGAATGGCTCCCAGAAGCTTCTTGTCTGTCAACCACTTGCGCGAGAACAATCGGTCGGCATATCTGTAGGCACCATCGCAAAGAACAGTGACGACAGTGTTGCCCTTGCCCAGCTTCTCAGCAACCTCCTTGGCAGCCACAACGTTGAGTGACGAGCTGGCGCCCAAGTACAGACCCTCCTCATCCAAACAGCGGTAGACCATCTCAATGCTCTTTTCATCTGAGATGTGCAGTGAACCGTCCACCAGGTCGATATCAGGCTGGAGGTTGTCGGTGATGCGACCCTGTCCAATTCCCTCGGTGATACTGGAGCCCGTGCGCTCGTTGAGCTTGCCGCCGGAAGAAACATAGGAGTGAAGCACACTGCCGGGAGGATCGGCGAGGAAGCTCTTGACACGACCGTCTGAGATATCCTTCAAGTACCGCGTAATACCGGCCAAGGTACCGGCGGTTCCGGTGGCGCATGTGAAAGCATCGACCTTGCCATTTGTCTGCGCCCAAATCTCGGGACCTGTCGTCTCGATATGCGCACGACGGTTGGCGGTGTTGTCGAACTGGTTCGTCCAGACAGCATTGTCGAGTCGCTCGGCGTGTCGGCGGGCCTGGTGGTTGTAGTTCTCGGGGTTGTCGAAGGCGACTGCGGGCACGGGGTAGACCTCGGCGCCGAGGAGTCGCAGGAGATCGATCTTACCCTGAGACTGGGTGTTGGGCATGTAGATGACCAGCTTGTAGCCGCGGGACCGGCAGACGTGGGCGAGGCCGATACCGGTGTTTCCGGCGGTGCCCTCGACGACGGTACCGCCGGGCTTGAGAAGGCCGCGCTCCTCAGCGTCCTTGACCACGTAAAGAGCTGCACGGTCCTTGACGGAGCCACCAGGGTTCATGAACTCTGCCTTGCCAAGGACCTCGCAACCGGTCTCCTCGGAGAGGCGGTTGAGACGGATGAGAGGAGTGTTTCCGATAGCTACGACGGGTTAGCTCGTTTACCAGACTTTCAATAATACGACAAAGAACATGCGCACCTCCAGTCAAACCTCGGGAAACACCCTGGGCCCTAGACACACTAACAGTATGAGAAGAGGGAGCTGCAGCAGCTTTGGCCGCAGTAGCAGCAAGCCGCCTGGCGCTAGGACGGAACATGATTAGACAAGCAGCGTCACGGGTTTAAAATAAAGTCAATTGGCAGAGCCGCAGGCGTTGTAGCTTCACAGAGAAAGAGAGAGGTTGAGGTTCTATGGTGGAAGATTAGCTTGATATGAAGGGAAATGTATGGATGGTGGGGCCGCCATCGGCAATGGCGCAATCCGGGCTGTCGGCGTATGACGGCAAAGTCCCGCGCCGACTTCCATAAGACTTCAAGGCATCTTAATATTCGCGATGAATGTTCATGTCAGGCGTTGAAAAGACATTAAATTTCAAATCATGATATAACTGTCTGGTATCCAATATGGCGCTGTATTAACCTTCGTCTCCTTAGGGGGCATTCTGATCTAACCGCACATATGGTGCTGGGAACAACCCCCGAGAACCCATATATGCTCCGAAAAACCATTCTCCATTCACATCCTCAATCTCCTTGATTTCTGCTCCCCGAGGGAAAAGAAGCTCATCGTCCGACCCAGATTTCGGGAACCATCCAAATCTCGCTGTCGCTTTCATGCCAACTCCACCATCAGGGGGGAAGCTCTGAGCAAAGCCATCCTCAGTTGGCGCCGTTTCCGACACATCTCTGGTGACAAGTCGAGCCAAGTTTTGATCGTTCTGGTGCCAAGTCCACTTCTGAAGTCCTCTCTCACGATGTTCTGCGCTATCTGCTTGCTCTGATCGCAGTCCTCGACCCCCAACTAGGTCCTGAGCTACGTATCTCCACTGTCCAATCTTTCCGTCAGTGAAGCCAACGATAACCATTCTGTGACCATTGAGGCACCTCCTCCACCCCGAATGGCCATTTTCAGGGCTTATTTGACGTTGTGTCACGAGATTGCCATAGCATGAAGAGCATATGTCGTAATCGCCTGGTGCAGCATCCGAAACCAAAGAGCTGGTGCAATGATAGCAATGATATCTTGCTTGGTTCGGTTGAATGGGCTCTTGACAAATATCACAGCGTGTTGCGAACGACAGTGGTTTGAAAGGCCCGATGTTAGATGCGTTAGGGCCTTTGAATATTGAGGCGGCTGTAGGTCGACCAGGCGATCTGGGAGGGCTTCCAGACCTGCTGTGGGTGGGCTGAGAAGCCTCGTGGGCCAGAGGCAGTAGAGTATGCGTACATGATCTTCCCTGGTTCACACAGTCGTTGCAAAAGCCCCAATCGCCTTCGTTACAAATGTTACATCGCCAATAGCACTCGTTTGTCCAGGCAGAGCAGTTGGCACAGAACGTCCCACTTTCTAATCGATGCCGGGGATCGTCTGCTGTTAGTGTTTTCCTTCCATCTGCTCCACCAGGGACCTGGCGAGGAGGTCGATACCGACTTGCCGTGAGCATGTGCGGCTTTGCGAGAGAAGCGTCTCCCTGCTGTTGGCGTTTCTTCTCCCATTTTGCCCAGGCACCATAGCCAAATCCGAACCAGTAGAGGCAGCCCTTTCCGGCTCGGTAGCAATCGAGACACATGTTCCACTGACCGTTGGCGCATATTGAGCAGTTATAATGGAGCTCATACTCAATGTGTGACTTGTTACACCGAGAGCAGCTGACGGAGGGTTCCGGGAAGAGTTGCGACCTAGTCCTCTGGTGCCCCGCGGAAACGGTTGGGCTGCTGATCGGGCTGGTCACTGTCTGGTGAACAATGGCAAGGTCGGTAGGGCGAGGCCTGCTCGAGCGGCCGGCTGCTGGATCGTGTTGAGCGAACAAAGGAGGCACCATACCAAATGAGCTCGCTGCGGTTCCTTGACGGTTGGCGAAAGAAAGGCTCCCAGCATTGTTACTGGACGAGGCAGCTTCTGTGGGATTAGGAAACGGTACGGTATGGATAGGGGTACTGGTACTGCGTCCCTCGCTAAAGCTGGGTCGAGACTGTGTTGGATCAGTGGTTTGAGACCTGGCCCCCAGGTCTGTGGATGATCGAGCAGCAGGCCTGGGCTCAGCCGTAGTCGGGAACACTGGGGTGGTTGAGCTGCGACCCCCACTGGCGGTCCGACGCCTTGGTCTCCGTGCTGGTTCCTGTACTTCCAGGTTTACTGAAGTGGTGGATGTTGGCGGACGGCTTCGTTCTTCGGTTTGGCTGGCAGCGCTGGTGGCACTTGCGGCACTTGCGGCGCTGGTAGACCTGGAATGCGGACGGGATCGCTCTCTTGGTCGACCTGCATCCGGGGCCAGCATGCGGGCATCTGCCGCCGAGTTCTCCGCATATCTTGTCAGTGGAGGATAATTGCTTCCATTGTTCCTCCGTGTTTCCTGGCGTGTTCGATCCCTCTGTCGCCTTCGGTATGCCTCAGTGATCCTCCTGCTGAGCTCATCGTCGCGGCTCAAATCGATATTATCTAAATCGAGTCCGTCGAGAAGACCCTCTTCCTGGATCTGCCTAGCAAATGACTCTATTTCTCGCTCAATGTCCCTTTCACTCATGTCCGCAGAGCTGATGAGCGATCGAATCGATGACTGATGTTCAATCTGACGCTGCCTCGACTCGCTTCGTCGACGTCGCCGATCACCTTCGACGTGTAGTTGATCGGAGCTATGTCGGCCTCCATCTTCCATACGAGGACGCCGGCTGCCTCGTTGGTGGCGGCTGTCCAAGCTCCGGTCTCTGTCTCTATCTCTTTCTCTTTCCCTGTCCCTACTTGACCTACTCCTGTCATCCGCAGAGCGACTCTCACGTCTCCGTCGTGTCCTTGGTGGCGCTGAAGAAACTCCCGCCTCTTGCAAGCTCAGTTCTCTGACTTCATCCATTAATCTCCTGTCCTCAGCATCGGCGCGCCGCTCCTCTGTCGATCGGTGGGTATTGAGTGTTGGTAGGACTTGATCGCCTGGTTTGTACTTTTTCGCCATTTCCTCCTTCTCCGCTGGTGAGCGAGCCTTATCGGGACTTGCCGCGATGAACATATCCAAGAGAGTGACAACGGTGGCATTGTGCTGGGTTGTTCGTACAGTGGCTCGACATGACGGGCACGTAAAGATGTTGGTGCCGGGAGCAGGCGGGTTTGGCGACCGCTCCGCCGTCGCGGCCTGGAAGGTGAACCATTCTTTCAGACAGGCGCCACAGAATGTATGAAGACAATCAAGAAGAGTCAAAGGCTGGTAGAGGAGCTCCGTGCAGATCTGCGCGCATGGTTAGCTATTGCTGGCGGTCATCAAGTTTGGAGACAAAAAGGCGGGGAGATTTACAGAGCACGTCAGCTCCTTTTCCAAGTCCAAGCCAGCGTTTGTAGACTCCATTCATGATACTGTATATTAACAACGGCCCATACTTTGGGACAAAGAGAGTGCGTGTGCGTAGAGAGAACTTGTGCCAGCAAGGATATGTTGGTTAAAGATACAAGTTGCGAATGATGTTAGGCTGGTTGGAGGTTCTACATACGGGCCTACCTTACCTTGGTAGTGGGTGGCGGGGTCGGTCTGGGCGTTCGGTCTTTTACAAGGAACAGCTGAAATAGCTGCTTTTACATGGCACACACTTTTTCAACAGGTTGCAATATGAAAAGAGGTTGGGCTGCGAAATAAAAAATGGTAGGATCAGCTTCGCATATGTAAAGAGCCATGTATGTATGTCTGCGGGGTGTGTAAGACATTATATGCAACACAAGTCATGAGCACCAAATGCTAAAGCTGCCAGAACCTAGAGGTACCTACTGAGGTAGTTATCCATGGCAACCAAGTCTTAATTAGATATGATATATAGTAGTGTTGGCTTTTGGATATTATCTGTATATGACTGCATTTATATATTCTCGTTACTGAAAGTTTTCTTGTTGAGTCCAGTATGAGCTTGACCATCGTTAACTGATGCAGACCGAGAGCTTACACTAACAGCTTCAGAAGAACTGCTCTCCCGCCCCCACTCACCGTATGAACGGTCAGATGGTGTGTATACATACATCGGGATGCAGCTCGTGCCCGCAGTAAGCGTATGTGTTTATTTGTGTCTACTAGGCTCAAATCCAAGCACGGCCACTTCCTGCGTTAGCGCCAGCCGACAGAGAGGACTGGCGCAGCTACAATCCATGGATATCAACATCCTACAAGAACTTTTGCTTAAGATTTTATGAGTGAGACCACTCAGCCTTCTTCTTCTCCGCAAACGCCTTCATGCCAATCTTCTGATCCTGGCTGCCAAACAAGCTGTGGAATACTCGTCGCTCGTACTCAACGCCGTCCCGAAGGGGAAGGTCCTGGCTCTTGTTGACCACCTCCTTGGCAGCTTGAACAGAGACCCTTGAGTAGCCGGCAATGGTCTCAGCAAGCTTGAGCGTCTCCTCCATCAAAGCCTCATATGTCGGGAACGTCCTGGCGGCGAGTCCCCATTTCTCAGCGTCGACGCCAGAGAAGGACCTGCCTGTCAGGATAAGCTCCATCGCCTTTGACTTGCCAATGGCACGGGTCAGGCGTTGACTGCCACCGGCGCCAGGAACAGTGCCAAGCTTGATCTCAGGTTGGCCAAAGTTGGCATTCTCGGTACAGTAAATGAGATCGCACATCATGGCCAGCTCGCAGCCACCGCCAAGTGCGTGACCAGAGACCGCTGCAATGATGGGCTTCTTAACTTGGGTAGTGAGATCCGACCACGACTCGATGAAAGAGTTGGTGTAAGCTTCGGCAAATGTAAGAGGGGCCATCTCCTTGATATCGGCGCCGGCAGCAAAGGCCTTCTGAGATCCAGTCAAAATAATGACTGTGGTGTCGTCGGCTGCATTGAAGTCGAGCAGAGCCTGGTTAAGCTCCTTGATGAGAGGTGTGCAAAGAGCATTGAGGGCCTTGGGGCGGTTCAAAGTTACTTGATTGACGGTCAGTTGCTGTACTACGGAGCTTGGGATTTTTCAAGTCATACCTTGACCAACGCCAGGCTTGGGCTGAGAAACCTGAATATACTCATAAGTCTTGGAGCTGTATGCTCGAGCGACTCGGGGAAGGGTAGACCGTTGGAAGGGCACTCGAGCGGCCACGGGTCTCATGCAGCGGAGAGTGTTCATTGTGATAGTTGGATGTATTAGAAAGACGCAGAGACAGAAAGTTTAAATACGATTGGCGTCTTTGTGGAATAAATCAGTCTTTGTTTACTTCACTTTAAAGTTGAAGCAATTGGTAAAGATTTATATAAAGCTGGAAGTTGATATAGAGAAGCTTGACAGCTACTGATAACCGGGGAGCTTAAGCTTCCACAGTGACGCAACTGGACAAATGAGCCGAGGATAAAACATGGAGCCGCCCATATCCATGACAAAGCCGACAGACAGGTTCACCAGCCAATGTCACGTGGATAGCTAAACAGTGGCTGGAAAAGTTTAATAGTAAGTACTGTATCCGTAACTTGATGGAGTTGAATGTTGCCAATCTGGTCTCTTCTTTTCCTTCAATGCTCTCCTGTCATATAATGTTGATGGACTGTGATTGTGATGATTCCACTCGCAGCCTGCCAACCTCGAAATAGTTGAGAAGATCAGTACTTCACCAGGCCTTTATCCGTGATACAAGAAAAGGGTTAATAAAGAATGGTTCTAGTTATGTTTTCAATCCAGTAGCATATTTGAGTAATATATCCGAAGAATCTCTTATAAAATAGTCAACCTCGGATGTCAATTTATACGTAGTATCTCAAGCAACCCTAGCAAATATCTATACTAGTCCTGTCTATAATACCCAACCTGGAGGAGAGAGACAAGGTCCAGATGAAGGATTGGTATTTCTTTATAATAACATGCTGGACAGTTATGAAGAAAATTGATAAATATATAACAAGATAGCTGAAGACTTTAGCTAATGGGGAACCCTGATTTCTGACTCGGTCAGGATCATAAATAATATGATTTATTTCCAATGGCAATCGTTATACTTTAAAACAAACTCTAGGACTTTATCTCCCCCTGCGTCCAACTGAAGCTTGCAGCATGAACTGGACAGGGGTAAACTTTTAAGTGCCATTTCGCGCAACGCGACATGGTCATGGCTGCGCCTCATTGCTCATTGGCATGTGGGGTCAAGGGGCACTCTCCAGAAGCATCTCCCCCAGGCAATGGCTTAATCACCAATAAGATTGTAGGCTAGCTTGTTGAATTCTAGAGGCCACCAAACAAACCTGCCTAGAGTTATCCAACGGTTCTCCTTTGTCCGGTAAAGGGCCGGCTGATTAGAAGCTAACAAACCTTACGTGGCTGCATCGCCAAAAGTCCAAAGTTGCTGGTCCCTACACTCATAAATTCGCCATCGCATCTTTTACTTCTCCCATCAATTCCGTTTTTTGCCCACGAGATTGAAGTCGCTGTCTCTCCCAGCCAGACTCGACTTTCTTATTGAAACATCGCGATCCTCTTCTCTTAATCCTCTACCTTAATCGACGGAGGCGAATCGACATATACTATTCAAGATGAATGCGCCAGAGCCTGAGCAGACCCCTTTCGAGGCTGTCAGCGTCCACACCTCAAAGATCCAGCGCGTACGTCTTTGAACATCGAATGCGATGCCTGGCGACTCTGCTAACAATGGCTCTTAGAAATATCAAGCTCTGCTGGACCAGTCAACCCCCTTTGTCCTCTACCGATGGGTCGGGACTGTTGTCTGCCTGTTCCTCTTCTTTCTGCGAATCTTACTTGCGCAGGGCTGGTACATCGGTACGCTTGCATTCCAAACTCACCCTTCTTCGACCTCGATACTAATAGCGATGTAGTTGCCTATGCGCTCGGTATTTACCTCCTGAACCTGTTCCTCGCCTTCCTGCAGCCTAAGTTCGACCCCTCAAACGAAGAGGCCGACAATGAAATGGAGGATGGGTCCGTAGGCACTCTCCCTACTAAGTCGGACGAGGAGTTCAAGCCCTTTATTCGCCGACTTCCTGAGTTCAAGTTCTGGTACTGGGCCACCCGAGCCATCTGTATCGGCTTTGTCTGCAGTTGGTTCGAGGTCTTCAACGTGCCAGTTTTCTGGCCTGTCCTGGTCATGTACTGGATCATTCTCTTCTTTTTGACCAGTAAGTTTCAAGCGTGGCAACATCTACAGTTTTCCATACTAACTATATATAGTGCGAAAACAAATTCAGCACATGATCAAGTATCGCTACGTGCCCTTTACTGTTGGCAAGAAGAACTACGCCAAGAACAGCTCGTAAACGAACGGAACACTTTCGGGATACTTTCTTCTTCAGCACAACCGGGCATCTCCACTGACGGGGTGCCTGCGTGTCTTGTATAAACACTATGGATGGCTTTATCAAGCTGCACAATAATGCGATGTGTATTCCGAGACTTGTACTGCAATCATGAGGCGGAATGACGGGCGACAATATAACACAAACTGGGGTTTGGCGATAACGGAACAGGGTTGTTTGAAACAAACGTACCTTAGCTATAGACTTGAATGGGCTTGGGGCTATGACAAACAGAGCAGATGAAACATTTAATGAAAATGACAATTCAAATGATTCGAAAAGGCGAAAGTTTATTTCTTTGCTCCTATGAAGCGCAAGGCGAGTAACTTGGCGTTCTTCGTTTGGTGGTGTTGCAAGGATCGCCAGTTATTTCTCCAGCATGACCTGAGAGCTCATAAGAAGTAACAGGAAAAGGTATAAAATGCAAGAAAAGCTTTGCATTATTATCTTCTAGAATTAATCGTATTATTCATTTAGTACGAGTAAATTCTAGGAAAATTTGACTATTTCTTGCGCTACATGTTTGTTCAAACAAAACGTGGAGCTTTGACACGGTCAGCCTCGCGCCGCAATTCTCAGATTTCCTTCACTTGATCCTCAGCCGCGCCCGCGCTTAAGCTTCTCCATCCAACCAACCCAAACTCAACATACGAATCGCGCGTCCTCCAATCTTCCATACATATCGCGACGCTACATCATCACCAGTTCTTCCTTGGGCGCTCATCGCCAATTCGACAATCATGTCGTCTTCAGCTCCTCGCACCGGCGAGCGCATGATTCACCAAGACTTCATCGCTCGCATCCGATTCTCCAATGCGCTTCCTCCGCCACCACACCCACCCAAGCTGCTCGATATTCCTAATACTGGCCTCGCCAGTGGCCAGTACACGACGCCAGGCTTCGCTTCGCGCCTTGCGAGAGAGCAGCCCTTGAACATTGAGGCAGATGCTGAGCTGGGCATGCCCCTTGACCTGGTGGGCATGCCCGGTGTTTTCGATGGCGACGAACGATGTGAGTTAGCTCTTTGCTCTGATCAAATCTTCCGAAATTGACTTTTGTACAGCCATTCAAGCACCTGCCCATCCTCCAACTCTTCACCCTCACGATCGACCACTCCTAAGACCCATCGCTGCTCTCGGAAAGCTCAAGGTCGCCGAAGCCAATGTCTCTTTCCTTCGTCGAACAGAATACATCTCATCTAGTATCTCAAAGCGCCAAGATGGAGCCATACCTCGCGCCCTACTTGCGAAGGCCAACAAGAATCGACGTCTCCCGGAGGCTGCAGCCGACTCTCCTCAGGCCATCAAGCGCAAAATCGACAAGGGCTTCGACATTGCCGAGCAAGATTTCAAGGACCCCAAACGCGTCAAGCATCCCAGCAAGAAAAATCTCAAGGTTGTCGATGTTTCGCCTCTCATTCCCGATCTCGACGCTTTCCCCGACTCTGGCGCATACGTCACGCTCAAGTTCCACCAGAACCCCGTGGTTAGCGTAAAGGATTATGACAAGCGTCTTCTCAGTGGTCTGTTCAGGCCTATAGATCGAACATCCCAGGAGGAAGAGGCGTACGACGCAGCTCTTGCAGCTCACGAGCAAGATCCTGCCAACAACCCCAAGCCGCAGAATATGATGAACTACGAATACTATCTTGCGGCATCGAATACTGCTGGAGACCGATTCCGTCGCAAGTTCGATGTTGACGATGCCGACCATAACGAGGACGAGCTCTACACCCATGAATCCGACGCCGGCGGCTGCTTCCAGTACAACCGGCTCCGAGCGTACGAGACATCCCAGGAGACCGAGCTCGACCACGCAACCAAGTTTGACGAAGAAATCATCTTGGCCTACAACGAGGATACCTTCTACCCCAACCAGAAGGCTGTGTACTATTACCCCGTGATGCAAAAGTCTGTCATTCGACCTCAGCGAACAAAGAACATAGCGCGTAAGATTGGTATTGCCGAGGAGGAGCAGATAGTCGACCAGCTCGACGTCACTGTTGAGGAGCCTAGAGAAGAGATGCGTGATGCCATGCAGCAGTATCGTAATAATCCGCTCGGCTGGGGACAGCATGATGAGGAAGAAGAGCACGCGGAGGAGCATCACGATGCTCTTGATGCTGAGGGTGAGGATGATGCGGACCATCGGGGCAGCAGCCCGGCAGCTCGCCGCTCAAGGTCGGCTTCTGAAGAGCGTGACGCAGAGGGCGAAGACGAAGAGTAAGTACTCGTCGAGCCCGATGCGGATAGCGAAGATGGAGAACGGGTACTCGTGTAGGAGGAAGCAGAGGAGCACCCTTGTACTTTTGGAAGTGTCGACATGGCCCCAAGAAATCCGACTATATCGAGGACTGAAGATGTGGCATCTATTTGGCGAACCTAGGGATTGCGGCGTACAGTTCATTAATCATAGAATCCAGGCGTAGTAAAATTTCAAGATTCAAAACACTATTCATATATCCTTCATCCCGAGAGATCTCGTTGTATAATGCCCATGTGTTCATGTGGCGAACCCGTAACGCCGTACCTAGTGATTTATATATCCCATGCTATGCTCCTCAAAACCTGCATTTATGCACATGCCATTCCTTTAAACCAATTCGTTCATTCAGCGGTCTCTTCCCTCGGTAGCTTAGTATTCGCACTGGTTCGATCATAGCCAATAACTTCTCTCTTGTCATCTATCACCCGAGCATATCTTCGCCACGTTAGCAACAATTCAGAAGCATAATGAGTCTAAGGATGGGACACTTACTCTAGCATCAAGCGGAAGAACCACGCCTCCATATCAACCTGACGAACAGCCTGGTTTGCCCACTCTCGACTTGCGACAGCAATACGCTCGCCCTCTTGACGACCAGCCTCCTCGCTTTCAAAGAAGCGCACAGCCTCGAGCCAGTCGTCTCCCTGTAGACTGAGCGGCACGTAATGAGCCCATGGCTTGAGCCATTCGGCGTGCCACTCACGAAATACGGCAAGCTTGAAGGTCAAACTGTGGCTGCGAAGGAAGGCAGTAAAGCGGCCCGAGAAGGCATTACCATCCATATCGAGAAGGTATTTGTAAGACCAGGCGTCTTGTTGGTCGACGGCTTCGGTGACATTGAAAAAGGAACGCTGAGCTTCGCAGTCGCCAGGGTCGCATTGGCCGATGTGGGAGAAGTGCACGTCGACCATGTCACTGTAATCGCCGCGAGGGACCTCGCTGGCGCCCCATGAGGGCTTGTCCTGGTTGGTGAGGATCTGAGCTTGATCGCGTGCGTTGAGCTTTTGTACAAGACGCTGTCGATGCTGACGCCTCCAACGGCCGTTGCGGCTGTAGCCTCCGGTCGTTGAGCCTCGCCAGTAGAGCTTGCTCTCCTTCTTGGACCACTCCATGTCCATCTCATCGTCGTACTCTACCATACCAGCCCAGTCCCAGGGTGATGGGTATACGAGGTCGCTGTAGGAAGAAATCTTGGATTGCGAGAAAATTGGGACTAGGTCTTGGACGATCCTGTACGTGTTGGGACCGCCGAAGAAGCCAAAGTTGGACTTGAGGGAGGGCGACAGGCAGATATCGGACATGGCGGTTGTGTTGTAGACAAAACCAAGATCACTCATGCCGTATCTGCCTCGGTAGTCGACAGTCTCGTCCTCTTCGAGACATCGAGCTGGTGTGTCTGGTGGACATGACATGCGTGAATGGGACCAAGTCGACTGATGCGCGAAAGAGTTGAATCGCGTAAGAGTTGTCTCCTCAAAGGACTTTCCATCATGCAGTTCCAGGTTCGTTTGCGTAAAGTCATTGGCGAGTTGCGATTTTGAAAATGCAGCGGGCATGTTCTTTTCCTTAGCTACCTTAACCAACCTTGTCAAGTCCTCATGAGAGAGGATAACACGGGATTCGTCGTGAAAGTTGAAAGCAAGGTCCATATCCGGCAGGTACTTGAGAAACTTTCCCATCATCCCCTTTGTCGCATTTTGCTGCCATTCAACGCCATTTTGGATGTAAGAGATCCTGTGGTCCCGAATAGATACTCCAATCAACCCGTTGTCGAACCCCAATGCCTCTCTGGCTCGAGCCCGGATAGTCCTGGGCTTTAGGCCCCAGAACGGCGTAATCAAGTCGTAAACCGTATCAAATTCATCGATAAGCTTGACTTTGTTATCTTTTGCAAATTGAAACCACTTGTCGAAATGAGGTGGCGGCGGCATTCCGTATCGTCGACGGTACTCTTGAACCGCTTCCTCGAGCGTCTTGGACTGTCGGGCCTTGATTTTCTCAAGCTGCTGTTGCGCATTACCCGCAAGGTATGCTATAGGATGCATTCCCGATGTGGGAACTTGCCTGGGTTCCGTGCTTGCTTCAATAGGCTGTTCATCTTGTGATGCTGTTGACCCTGGAGATGATGATGGTTGTGAGGGTGCTTGCGGTTGTATTTGGTACTCCTTAGCCTGTCCTGGCGGTATTCTCAATAGCGTATAAGCGCAGAAGCAAAAAAATGTGAGAGCAGCGACAGAAAAGAGCTGGCGCCGTTGAGAGGCTCGAAATGATAAAAGGGAGATCATGTCGTTTGTTGATGGCTTTTGTGCCACGCACGAATGGTCAGTCGACCCAGCAGAATATCAATATGGGGTGCAATCAATGCAACGAATTAAAAGCGATCAATAAGAAAGTTCAATAGTCGTAAACTCATAACTTGACATGATGTCTCAAGATGAAGCTGAGCATTGAACTTAAGACAGGTAGTACAGAGGCCTTGACCGGAGCAATCTCATTGGTTAGTCATGTGGAAAGAAAACAACAGCCCTGCACGTACTTTGTTGGCACAACGACTTGTCGATTCAGTGCCAAGAACGCAGTACTCGGACGACATGGACAAGAGTTGAATTTTCAAGGAAGTAAACCCGGATTGTAGGAAATCAAAGTCGAAATAGAGATTTCATCCGTTAATGGTACATAGTAACTTCACAGATCATGCACCACTCAAGACAGGCATGCTAGCCCATATCATCACGTTCATTTCACAGTAGCAATGGGTCAATAGCTCTGAGCATCTCGTAAAGGTTCAATTCTAGTGCTCGCGTGTGCGACAAGCGATATGCCCATAGTAATCGCATCGGTCATAGTCATCGTCATCCCCCTTTAACGCCGAGAATGCCAGGTTCTTTTCAAAAATGACTTTTTAGTTGATATCCCGTCCCATTTAGTAGAAGAAGCCGATGATCTTGCCAGAAACGTGCTTGCGTCGGGCCTCCTCGTGGTCCATGATACCAGCAGAGGTGGTCAGGATGACATAGCCGAACTGACGAGCAGGGAGCAGCTTGACAACCCACTTCTCGAGCTCGGAGAGGCGGACGTTGTAGCGGGGAGAGATGACACCGGTCTTGTTGAGACGGCCGTTGAGCTGGACAACGATCTTGCCGGATCGGTGATCGTCAATCTCCTCGAACTCTCCAATA
The DNA here is from genome assembly GCA_013266185.1 of Fusarium sarcochroum. NCBI lineage: Eukaryota > Fungi > Ascomycota > Sordariomycetes > Hypocreales > Nectriaceae > Fusarium > Fusarium sarcochroum. Next base: position 141,405 of record JABEXW010000204.1, read on the forward strand.
TATCCTACGGAAAGAGTTAATGATGTTTCGAGAGACTAAACGTTAGACGTCATGGGTTGTAAAAATCAGAAAAACGTGTAAGATCTCCGAGTTTTAATCTATCGGCAATTTATAGGGGCTGAGTCGTGGGGCAGTATCGACGGTAGCCCTAGTTATCATGCCGAACAATGGAGATCAAGGGGAAAGGGAAGGGGAAGAAGGGGAAAGAAAGTTGTTGTTCCAGTTGTGATGCTGAAGAACATAGAAGATGAAGAGGGGACCGTGCGAAGTCGTAATCACGTACCGTGGCGCTGCATGACCTGGAGGAACTTGATGATAACCTTGGAAGAAGGTCGGATCAGGACCTGGCGCTTGCCAGCCTTCTCGGCGTTGTTGATGGCGTTGAGCGCATCGTGGAGGACGGAAGTGCGGACCATTTTGGCGGTGTTTTGAGGAGATTCTCAAGTCGGGACGGGAAATGAGGTATCTGCCAGGAATATCATGGTTAGCCTTTGCAAGGCCGTGAGCGAGGAGAGTGCCCTCAACGATCGATCGCGAGGGTTCTGCCGCCCAGTGCTGAAGAGGAGAAGCGTATCGAGGAACAGCCGCAAGCCGTGATGATGCATCCGGCCATTGTTGAAAGATCGGATCACGGCCGACGACGTCCTCGATTGCTCTCCCTTGCCATGGTAAAAGGCATCATCCTTATGGATTCGAATCGCTGTCAGCGCAAGTCATACATACCTCGTAAAATTGACTTGGTCGTTGATGAAAATTACAAAGGGACGAGAGCAAGCTGGGAGAGAGAAAAAAAAGTGTAGCTCAAATTGAAGTGGGAATTGTGCCCTGCCTGGTGGTCCGTGCACGTAAAAATGCCCTAAGGGTAGTGCGCACTCGGTTGTCCATCCCAAAATCCCGAACCTAAACGAAGACACTTCCAGATCACGAATCAAACCCCCCCTTCCAACTTTTTTCCTTGATACACATAGAAATCTTCGAGGATCGCCCGACAAGAAGAATTATCCAAGATGGTGAGTTTTTGACACCCTCGACGCTCCCGTTGCCAATTGCGCCGCCCAGGCTGCGATGCGCCTGCAGACGACCAATTTTCGACAGTGGGGGAAGCGAAAATCAACCATCAATGTTGAAATTGTTGGCTAATATTTTCTTGCGATAGTCGGACGTAGAAGACAACACCCCCGAGGTCGCCGATGTTGTTGAGGTTTCCGGCGAGGCCCCTAAGGGTCAGATGTCCATTCTCGATGCTCTCAAGGGTGTCCTGAAGCTGGCTCTCATGCACGACGGTCTTGCCCGCGGTCTCCGTGAGGCTTCCAAGGCTCTCGATCGACGACAGGCTCACATGTGTGTCCTGAACGAGAACTGCGAGGAGGAGGCCTACAAGAAGCTTGTTGTCGCTCTCTGCAACGAGCACAACATTCCTCTCATCCAGATCCCTGACGGAAAGCAGCTCGGCGAGTGGGCCGGTCTCTGTACGTTATGAACCACAACGATATTGTGTGGATTGGAATCGGAGTGCTAACAAAGTTCAACAGGCGTTCTGGACCGTGAGGGTAACGCCCGCAAGGTCGTCAACTGCTCTTGCGTCGTTGTCAAGGACTGGGGTGAGGAGTCTCAGGAGCGATCCATCCTCCTCAACTACTTCCAGACCGAGCAGTAAGGGCTTCAAAAGGCGTTGGATGTGAAGGGGATTAGAGGTGCGGACTTGGTTTCGGGACCGCTGTACACGACATTGTGCTTGTACTCTAGCCACTTCGGTTGGCATTCAAAACGACTTGGGCCTCACGTCTCATGGCCATGGTGCATTGAGAGGAATAAAAAAAAAATTGGGCATCATTGGATATTCAAATTGCTTCGTGTGTATGCATGTGTATGTGTGTGTGTGTGTGTGTTTGTGGGATTGCTAAGTGGATCGACCTGAGTTTGATTCTGCCATCCACTATTTCCGTCCTTCAACCTAGGCACACTGTTAAACGACAGGTCAAAGTTATTCCCGATGTTGCAAGAACTCACCATGATAATATGATATCCAAACTCCGTCTTGACTTCAACAAACTTGGGGCTCGCTGTTGTACTTGGCTCAAGAGCAAAAGCCACCTCTTCAAACTTGGGATCCAGGCTGCCCTTGGTCTTCCAACCCAGCGAACCACCTTGTCTGGCCTTGTCCTCGGAGTACTCTCGTGCAACCTCGTCGAATTTGACGCCATCGTTCAACTTTGCCAGAGCCTCTTCCTTCTTGGCATGCTTCTCGCACTATTTATCGTCTTGTCAGCATATCAATGGCGAGGTGTAAAGCTGTGTGCGACTCACCAATATGTGACGGACATTGATGCTCTGGGCACCCTTGGCCTTGCCGCCAGCCTCTTTGGCATCTTTGGTATCTTTGCCTTTATCTCCCTTCCCCTTGCCTCCCTTGTCGGTGCCCTTCTTGTCGTTTTTACCCATCTTGTCTGGGAGGTCGTCGTGTAAGAGGAAGAATAGCACAGTCTGCGACAGCTGTGGTGGCGGTGGGATGTCTTGCCCCGCCATCGATGGACCCTTGAAGACTTCCCGTTGTGGTTGTGACGCAGTGCCCCTCCAGTCTCTGTTAGGTCACGTATTTCGAAACCTTTGCTTGGCAGGAGACATATAGTTAAGCATAGTTTTGAGTTAAGATTTTTTTAATATTAATATCCAGCATTAGGCTTGCGAAGCAATCGTCGCAATATAGTCGTTCTATCATACTTGCATTATCAAGTCAACCAGAAAGTCAGGGTTGCTTCTCTAACTCAGCCAACGACTTGCGAATGGCACTAGACCTCTGGTATTCTTTCGAGTCAATGTCTCCCTGGGTCTTTGCCAATTTCTAATCGATGAAGGCCTTGTCCCCCTTCTTCTGCTTGATTTTCTCGCCCTCGAAGCGTTCATAGAGCTCCCAATCGTCCATCTCGGATGGACGGGGTATATGGAGGATATCCTCTATTGGTTGTTGCCCGCCGACTCTCTCCAATGTCAGGATCATGCGATGCCGCTCACTGACCATATTAAGCCTTTGCCCGTACTGACATATTTTATATCTGACGGTAGTTAGCATAAGTAGCAGCCGTTTGACGAGCAAGGAACACTCACAAACCATCATATCGTATGCCAGCCTTCGGTGCAAAGGGGCTTCTAAGGCGATAGCCGCGCAGGACGCGGACTGTTGATCCTACTTGAGACATGAGCGAAACGTGCATGTCCGTAATTCTCCCTTCCCTGACATATTTTATAGTGCCGTCTTCAAATTCAATGTTTTCTTGCCCAGTCAGAAGGGGTAATGCTGCAACCCCGTATTTCCCTTTGGTAGGTCTCTCGCGTGCGCTGCCAACAATGCCATCTCGATGGGCGCAAGCCAAGTTGAGCCACCATCTGTGTCAAAATTATCAGCAAAAAAATCCCGCTTCTCATGGCTTGGAAGTCGTCTTACTGCCCAGGTTCAACTTCCGAGTTTCCCTCCAGCTCCGATAATGCCTCAGCATCCTTGGCTCGCCAACGTTCATCGGGATTCTCAACGTCAATGTTCAAAGTCACGTCTCTGAGCCGGCCTGTCTTGGATAGATCGAGGTAGCGGTTCTGCTCGATATTGAAGTAAGGTCCTCGAAACCGCTCAATCCATAAGCGTTGTAATTGATCCGCTAGTTTAATATCATTTGAGAATCCGGTAGGTACCCTCGGATGCCGGTATTTAGGGTCGATTATGTCCGAGATAAGTTTGTCAAGGTGCGTGTTCCGGATAGTCTCAAACTCTATAGCGCGACTACCGTCGGCCTCGTCCCTTTTGACAGCCTTGAGAAATCCAATGGTTTCATCCCAACGTGGCTCAGGGCGTCCCTCGTGGAGACTAGTACGGACAGTATCGCAAAGCTCGAGGAGCTGATCTGCATCGAATCCAGTTCTAGGGACCGGCGGCTTCTTGCCTTTGTCGGATGCAGACGCAGCAGGACCAGGGCTGGACACCGGTGCTACGTTCTGTAAGCAGGCCTGCATCGTAGAGCAGTGCCCAAGTTGGGTTGCTCACCTTTGGAGGAAGACATGAAGTCTGTCTGGCTGTCAAGTTGTCTCTGACGATCATCACGGCCGAGACCAGCCGACAAGGGTGCCTGAAGGTTATCAGCGTTGTGGAGTATGAATGGATGGAATAATAATATCCTTGAATGAGATGAGGTATTGCTGTTGGTAAAGCAATGCAATGCAAGCAAGGTAAGGTAAGGCAAGGCAAAGAAGTCAAGTAATTGTACATATGCAACCCTGTGAAAATGAGTGGGTTTTCCTTCCTTACCTTGTTGTAAACATCCCGTGGTGGTCCGCTGTCGATTATTGGCATCTTGACAGTGAGCGTGGATTGTTCCTGGGTCACTCGACCAAAAGACCAGTTGCACTTGCGTTATAATTAACAGACGATCTTGCGAAGCTGCGTATGACAGAGTCTTTCCTGTCCTTTGTCGTTACGGCTCATGATTGATATGTCAATTGCGGGCCCAATGCAATCAACCGCAGAAACAGAAGCAATTGAAAAAAACTAGGCAGAGGTTGATTTCCTACTGACATGAACAAAAGTCCTAATAATGGACGTGTTTATGGCCGCAAACGTCACTAGGAAAAAATAAAAGTGGCCGAAATTTGGAGGAGGGGGAAGATGTGCGGTTGGATCACGCCTTGTCGTGTGCACAGGCGATCCTTGCAAATGAGGGTGCGGCTTCACCGACCGGCCGAGCGAGCGCAGCATCTTCAAGCCTTATCAAGTTGAGTTACAGTATTAATAAACAGAAAGAGGAGGCAGCTACCGGGTTAAACTTGTCATGCGGGCAACTTGCCAATCGCCTAGTGACTCGTACAAGAGAGGGGAAGTTAGCCCAAGGCTGAGGTGTTGAGGAGACATAGTTTGTTAGTGTGGATTGTTGAAGATGGGATTGGATGCGTGTTCCTCAATTGTCCGCCCTTTGCGCGGCAATCAAGATGGATGCAGACGTCCCTCTCTGCCGGGGTACATCATGCCACATGAACGATCTTGATTTCACTCCATACACGTATCAAAGTCTGAGTGACAGTTCAAGCTGTGCATTTATCTCTAGTACTCTCGGGAATTACGAGGATTCGATCAATAAATACATTAATTCCTGTACAACTTAGCACTATACCCCATATTCCGCTAGGCAAACTATTTAGAGCTCTACAGTACGTTCATGGTTCAGCTCTAGTACGAAGACTGGGTTCCAGTTTAAATGCTTGTCGTAAGCATATCCGAGATCACCCTCAACTGACAGTTAAGCCAACTATCATGGATGATACAATGCTTTCCCCGCGCTATATCATGCAGCCCCCTGTTTCAGAGGTCTACTCAGTCTATTTCTGTGTTCCTTTCAAAACCGTCTCTTTTCCAGTCCTTATGTTGTCGGTGTAGTTCCACCCTTAGCTCTACTATGGCGTCGATTCAACTAACCGCAGTTGTTACCCCCAAACCTGGCAAGACCCAGAGGGTAAGTCACGCACAAACTACTAAACGTTATGATTGAGATTAACTCGACATACCTACTGTAGTTTCTCGACCTCTTCAGCGCATGTGTCGAGTACGTGCAAGCGAATGAGCCACAGGTCTATCGTTATGAGATGCACGAGGGAATTCCGGAGCTCAACGGCGGCAAGCGACAATTTATCGTTCTAGAAGGGTATTTTTGTGTTCGCAATCTAAACTCCTCGGCCAGATGCTAACCTGAGCTCTAGTTATAAGAACCAAGAAGCTCTGGATGCCCACATGAAAGCCCCTCCTGTGGTATTAATGCTTGACGCTATGGAGAAGGAAGATTTGACTGAAACCCAACTTATTATGACCAAGCCGAGTACCGGCATAAAGCCACAACTCTGATTGTTCTCAAGAGAAAATAATTTTCGAATGGACCATAGTTTCATGATAAAGTTTCCACAATACACCAAGCTCCATCTCCTTATGATAGTCGAGGAAGAAGCGCGATTTTGACCGCCTGCCATTTAAAGCACCATACCATCACCTGGTTGGCGCGATAAACTCACCGCCTTCCTCGCGCGACCTGCAAGGAAATACTGCCGGAGGAAAAAATACAGATCGCAAAGTTGCCCCGCCAAGCAATTGTGAAGACGAAATAAACACAGCTGTCGCAAGCTTACGCCGGAATTGATACACGACTCAATCTTGGCTGTGACAATTACCATGGCGGAACAAAGTCATCACACGGCACGTGGTACTGCCTCTTACACTCGATCCATTGGTATCAGCCAGCGCGTGACACCGTTGGCGATATCATGGACTGGTGAGATGCGCACGAGGTATGTGGTAGTCAATGTCCCTGAAACCAGCAATTGGACGCGCTAACATCACTCAGGTTCTCGGACTTTCAGGTAAACGAGATCAAAGAAGACGGTTCGGTTCTGCACCTCCAACAAGTCGGGCTCGCAGGCGAAGAGCCACCGGTATGTGTAGGCGCGTTCTGGCGGGTTTTCTGGCGCGCTAATATTATCGCAGGCGACAGAGGCGAAGAAGGAGTCCAATGGCGAGTCAGCAGCTAAAGAAACAAAAGCTGAGGAGACTGCACAAGGTGCTGATAAGCAACCATCAGCCGAGAACGTCACGGAAACCAAGCCTGCTGCCCAACCTGAGCCGGCTAACGAAGTTTCGGCCGAGGATGCAGCCATTCTCGAAGGGCTGACCGACCAGCGATTTTCTCAGGAGCTAGTCGAGGTATACAAAGCTGGCTCAGGTGCTGACCAAGATAAGAGGAAGTCCGTTACTTCAGAGCCTATGGACGATAGGTCAAAACGTGGCCAAGTACACCAAGAGATTCGACGCATCTTTAAGTCTCGGATAGACACCAACACGACCGATTCCGGCGCTATCATCGCGACTCTTATTCCCCCGCGAAAGGCAAACAGCAAGAAGCGCGGCCGTGGCGGTGGCGGTGGCGGTGGTCGCGAAGAGAAGCCAGCTGGCGAGTATTTGCATTTCACTCTGTTCAAGGAGAACCGCGACACTATGGACGCCGTCAACCAGATCTCTCGATTCCTCAAGGTCAAGCCTCAGGTCATCGGCTACGCTGGAACCAAGGACCGCAGAGCTTCAACGGTACAGCGATGTTCAGTGCGATACATGCGACCGAGAAACCTTGCCGGTATTAACGGTAGGATCTGGGGCGTTTCGACTGGAGATTACGACTACAACGACAAGCCACTTTACCTCGGACAACTACTTGGTAACGAGTTCGTCATTGCTATCAAGGGCTGCCAAATGGTCGGTGAGCCCACTGATGAACCTATCGCACAACAGTTGGAGAAGCTGAAGAAGAATGTTGATTCCGCCTTGGGCCATATGAATGAACATGGCTGGATCAACTACTTTGGCCACCAACGGTTCGGAACTCATGAGGTTGGCACCCACGAAGTTGGCCAGTTGATTCTAGGCGATAAGTACGAAGAGGCAGTCAAATCACTACTTAATTACGACGCAGAGATCGCAGAAAAGGCTGAGGCTGGCGATATTCCCGATGAACCCTCTAAGAGAGATGAATATCTCCGAAACCAAGCTTGCATGCTCTTCCTCACAAATAAGGACGTGGATAGGGCCATCAAGATTATGCCCCGCCGGTTCTCTGCTGAGAACAGCATCTTCAGACATCTGAGCCGACAAGGTGCTCAGTCCCGACGAGACTTTATCGGCTCGCTCGTTCACATCACCCGTGGCCTTCGCTCAATGTACCTCCATGCCTACCAGTCCTACGTCTGGAACCACGCTGCCAGCCGTCGCTGGGAGCTCCACGGTGAGAGCGTCATTGCAGGTGATCTCATCATCGCACCGACAGAGAGCACGCCTCTCGTCAGTGGCCAGGATCAAGACGGTGATGATATCGTGAACCCAGTTGAGGATGACGAGGACGCTCCTGTTCGCGCTCGTCCGCTCACAGCCGAGGAAGCGGCCAGCGGTCACTACACCATTTTTGACATCGTGCTGCCGACGCCAGGCTACGACGTCGTCTACCCGGAGAACGACCTGGGTGAATTCTATAAGGAGTTCATGGGCCGTGATGAGAACGGTGCCCTTGACCCTTACAAGATGCGACGCATGCGCCGCGAGTTCAGCCTGCCTGGTCGATACCGCAAGATCATGAACCGCTTCCTCGCCACACCCTCCGTCGAGGTCCGCGCCTACTCTGACGATACAGAGCAGATGCACCCAACCGACCTAGACGTCATTAAAGCGGCAAAGGGAGTCAACCGGAAACGCTCTCGTGAGGATGCTGACTCCGAGTCAACAGCTAAGAAAACCAAGGTTGAGGATGATACATCGGCTTCTACAGAAGTCGAAATGACAGAAGCCAGTGGACAAGACGGTCAAGGAGAGGCTCCCGTGGCAGAGGATAGCACTGCTGCCCCTACTGAGACTGCTTCTGCTGTCCAGGAGCCTACCAAGCTCGCAGCAGTTGTCAAATTCCAACTCGGACGCAGCGCATATGCGACCATTGCGTTGCGCGAACTCATGGGTGACCCCCCGGAGGAGCCTGAGACAGTTCCGGAGAAAGCTTAGAGTGCATGTTTTGGATGCGATTGGCATATGTAGAGAGGATCATGTAACAGAGAGTTTGATACCCATCTATTGTAGTGGGAGAATACAATAAAAACGATGCGCTTATGGCGCCAGATGCGGAATGTCTTATCCTATGCGTGGATCACTGTCTTTCAAACCCCTCCTCGACCAAATGCGACTAAGCCAATATTCACTACCGTTGCGGCCTTCAATCCCTGCCCGAGCTTCTCATGGTTCGGTTTCCTGCAGGTTTGTTGTGTTGTGGTTCAGTTATCAATCCTGGAGCTCGTCACTCTGATCATGACACATCTTCGGAGGCATGAAGCGTTAGCAGGATGCTCATGACGAAGGCCCAGCCTTCTCATGTCATCACGAGTGCAAGACCAAGAATGCCATCGAGAGTAGTATCTTCTGCCCCGGCTCATGGCATAAGCAATACTCATGCGTTGGAATGATTTCCTCTTCCCTTCTTCCAGAGGTGAACTATCGCTCGTTTTGCGTCTTCAAGTGCCTCGGCCTTTAAGGCTTCCTTCTGGGCTTCCTCTTAAGCGGCCTTGGGCTGTTCGTCCCAACCCCAGACGAACGAAAGATATTTCACCATATTGACACGTTTAGAGCGCATCTCGACCATCCAAGGATGCTCCATCATCTTCCAAGGGCTAGCTCGGCGATTAGGTTGTTTTTCCAAGCTTGGAGGATGTTAGCAGGTACTCGTACAATAAAGGATTAAACTTGACATACCAGCACTCAATAAAATACTTGAAGTTGTCGCTCCAGTACACATCCATATCAGGTTCGTCCTTTAGCTTAGGTACGTTCTGCCTGACAATGTATGTGAGCAGGTCGATAAGACCAGCTCGCGGCTGCATCTCTGTGCCATCTGCTGGAAATGGGAAACGATGCTGTGCGACCTCGAGGAGAGTGACTCCTGTTGACCAGACATCCGAGGTGATAGTATAAGACTGGCCAGTGATACGTTCAGGGGCCATGTAGTAGCTAGTGCCGATGAAGGTGTTGGCCTCGCCCTTAGTACCGAAGTCGCCGGAAACACCAAAATCGCAAAGTTTGACAGCGCCATCCCGGCAGAGCAGGATGTTGGATGGCTTGATGTCTCGGTGAATGATTCGCTGGGTGTGTAGGTAAGTAAGGCCGCCTAGGACACCTTCGGCAATCTTTCCCAGGACCTTCTCTCCTGTTCGGCCACCCAGACGTTTTACTTCCTTGTAAATGCTGTCGAGCGAGCCACCTTCGCAGAACTCCATAGCAATAGAGATAGTGGCCGTAGCTGGATCGACAAATGCACCATAATATTTGCAAATGTGATCCGAAGCACACTCCTTGTTGAATCCTAGCTCTCTCAGGATTTGCTTCTTAACATCAGGGTCAGGATTCGTAGTAATGACCTGAGAATTGTCAGTGATCAACTCCAACTAATACCAAACCAACTCACCTTTAAAGCAAAAACCGTGTTACCACCCTTGAGCTTGCATCTTGTAACGGCACCGCCAGCACCCTCACCGAGGTTTCCAATCTCGACGATTCTCTTTTCCAAACTGGCGATTCTCCATCCCTCTTCATCCAAGTCGTCTACATCAAGAGTCCTGGCTTTCTCGAGACTTAACTTGTCGAATGCTTCAAGTCCTTGCAAGCTTCCATCACGCTCCATGGATACCCCGCCTTCGCTCCTTTCAGAGTACATAGATCCTACAGCAGATACAGGGTCCGGAGTTCCTTGAGGTCTTGATACTCCAATACCGTACTGCGAAGCAAATGACAGAGCTGAGTATTGGGATCCAGCAGACGTAGGATTGCTCGCTCTGCCATCTAGAGGACCAAAGCTTCCAGACCTTGAATGAGCAGCGCTGCTCTCACTGCCACCGCCTGCTGATGCCTGGGTGGTGCATTGAGACCGAGGAAGTTGTTCATGAGGGGTGACTTGACTACCCATAGGAGTTGCAAGGTGTAGTGTCGGCAGAGGGGGCCTCGAAGGGGCGGGTACTGGTGCCCCTTGGCCGCCGACAGCTTTAGCATTTGGTGATGGGGGAATAGCAAGACCGAGTCTCGGTGTGCGAGCTCCACCACTTCTCGCGCCAGGAATGGCGGGTCGGAGGAGAGGAACAGGAGAGGGGCCAGAGTTGTGTGTTGGGAGAGAGATCGGAGTAGGAGCGGCAGGAGGTTGCTACAGGTTGTGAGTATGAGAGAAGTAATGTAGGAATTATTGGGGGCGTACAGGTTGTGGAGTTGAGTCGGAACTCTGAGGCTGTTGGTCGCCCATCTCGGCGGTTGTGCTTGTCACTCAGCTTATGAATAGTGTGGGTATCGAAAGTAAGTGTTGTCAAGAGCCGGCCGACAAGCTCTGCTGCTGAGCTTGACCAAAGGCTTCTTTTATGACAAGTTATACCAAGTTGGTAACAATCGGTTCAAACAGTCGGATTTCCGGAAGTAGGGTCGTCGAGCAGCCGGCGTCGTCGTAGTTGTGAATATGGTGGCAGGGATATAGTTGAATATCAACGCTAGACGTATGAGAGTTAATGGATAGTCGATATAAGTAATAGCGAGCGTTGGGAATCAGTTAACAAAGTTGTCAGGTTGAGAGTCAAAGACAGATTATTGTGGTAGATAGTGTCGTTGCTAAAGAACCAAGCGAGGCAGCCGCAGAAGTAACAACAGCCCACGCAAAAGAGCGGGGAAAGAACGATTCGCGGCGTGTGGAGGCACGGATTGGATGTTAGTAGGGCCAACAGACGTCGCAATAACAAGGTCCAAGATGACAAAAAGGCGTGGCAACGAACGACACGTCGTCAAGTGAGTCCGAAACGGGAGGAGAGAAGATGAGAAAAGACGTGAGAGCATATGAGAGGGCGAGAACAAGAGAAAAGAGAAGTGTAAGCTGGGAATGGCGTCCACCATTGATTGGGTCGGGTCTGAGTGGGCTTGTGACTGCCACTGAGAAAAGTAAGGGCGGGGCGCTTGGGCACCTGTGACCCTGCAGTCTGGTACCTGAGCTCTTTCCAAATGTACCCACGCTCTGCGGCGCGGGGGAGTTGAGCGGTTGGACTTCCTTGTAAGCATAGGGCGCTAGGCTCGGGCGGGGAGGAAGCTTCGAGCTGACCTAGCCCTGAAAGGCGGGTTATCCATGGGTTGGTGGTTTTGAGTGATGTCTCAGATTCTCGTCAAACGGAACTGGCGTGGTTTATTCGTTAACATGAATCTCACAACACGCGCATGGTTACTGCTTATGGGCTTTGACACGTAACCAATATATAAGAAATTACATATGGTGTATTGCGAGGCCCAAGGTCCCAACTATGTGCGATTGTATGCATGCCGTGATACACCAAACTTCAGGCGGAAAGTATGACAAGCCAGTCGGTATAAAGACCAAGCATGATCATCAACACCTTGGATCAGTGAGCGGGATGGTGGGATGGATGCATCGCTGAGTTGGAATGCTGTTGGTGTCATTCAACTAATGTTCTTTCATCTACGGCACCTTGCGCGGCGTCTTTGTGCACACCTCTCGCACAAGCCAAGAATTCGTCCCAACACGAGGAAACTGGAAGAATAACAACCATGAACTCAAGGAGCTATGACGAAACATAAGACCCCAAGATCTAGTCTGTGATCTGGTTGTACGTCTATCGTCATTAACGTCGTCACTTTAGGTTAGATTTCAGGTTTTGAACGATGGCCCCCAATCCTCGGTATGCTACAGTGCAGAGGCTGAAGAGGTAGGTAAGGTCTGAAGATTTTGTTTGACTTGGTCTCATCCTTATCCCGATGACCCGAGTCCTCCTCCACTTGCTCGTTTCAGAATGGAATTCAATGTCAGACTACGGCGCTGCATTGCATGGCATCAATCTTTGTGGATCTGTTCTATGCTTGCTGGGTCGAACGCGTCAGAAGCGCTCGCCGTGCATCAACGTGGTCCAACCGCAATTCAAAGCTGGGGTCACGGAAGCGATCCTTCCAACTCCTTGTCAAGCATTCAATGCCGAAAGATCTCACCGAGGCTCTTCAAAATTGTCACCGTAAAACAAAGTTAATAAAAGCCCCTGAGCTGAACATTTGGAATACCTTAATATGGATGTCGGTACCCTAGAGGCAATCCGTAAAGTCGATCAGCCATCAAAACAAATATGTCGACCTAGCCAATCAGCCAACGAAACACGATTGCCGTCACATCACTTTCAACGTTGCAGCTGAGCGTACCCTGGGCATGCCTCCTGATTTGCTACAAAGACCTTGTCGCATCTGCTGGTCGATTTCACACCGTGACAAGGCAAAACAGGCGCCCGGCTATCGGCTCGTTTTGTCCTGGACTGTGATAATTTGTCATGTCCGCTCTAAATCATACAATTTAGCGGAAAACTGACGCCAGTAGTTATATGAATGTATCTATGATCTACATACTGTTGACGCATTTCCATTCATACATGTCATAGTCCACCATGTAGGTACGGAGCCCATCTCGCTGCTGTAAGCGCGCGTTTACACCTCTGCATCTGTGGCGCCGAAAGTGGATCAAGGGTCCCGCGATTTTGCGACACCCGTCACCGCCAAAATTTTCCAGGCCAGTCGGATTGGATTTCGCATGATTTGCTTGCTTGAATGGATTCAATCAAATCCTGCAATTTATAAAGCCGAGCCATAATGCCGCCCGCTGATCCTGACCACGCGACTGCTGCATCAGACGAAGAAGTTTTGTCTGATGTCGGCTCATCCTCTGACGAGTCCGATTATCTCGACAGTGCCACATCTCGAAAGCGTCGTAGGACCGCGGAAGTACCCCACGACGGAGGTGACAAGATTGAAGACGACGATGATGGAGACGAGGAACTGAAGAGAGTTCTTTCCACGATTAAGGCGCCTTCTCGAATTAAACGAGCCGGCCAAGTTGACCAGAAAGAGGCTCAAGCTAAGCCTCTAACCACACCCAAAAAATCGATCCAAGCGCCTACCGACCCAAACACTACCTTTTCCTCGCTCAATGTGCGACCATGGCTGGTACAATCGCTAGGGAACATGGCCATTAAGCGTCCAACCGGAATTCAAAAGGGCTGTATTCCTGAGATTCTTAAAGGAAGAGATTGTATCGGTGGTAGTCGAACTGGTTCTGGTAAAACAGTTGCGTTCGCTGTGCCTATTCTTCAGAAATGGTCAGAGGACCCTACCGCCATCTTCGCCATCGTGTTAACGCCGACCCGAGAACTTGCGCTTCAGATTTTTGAGCAGTTCAAAGCTATCTCTTCCCCCCAGAGTCTCAAGGCGATTTTGGTAACAGGAGGCTCAGACATGCGCACACAGGCAATCGAGATAGGGAAGCGACCACATGTTATAATCGCAACTCCAGGTCGGTTGGCCGATCATATCCGCACCTCTGGAGAAGACACTATATGTGGACTGAGGAGAGTCCGATATGTGGTTCTCGATGAAGCTGATCGACTTCTCAATGCCACCGGACATGGTAGCATGCTTCCTGACGTGGAAGAATGCCTTTCAGTTCTCCCTCCAGCCACTGAACGCCAGACGCTTCTCTTCACTGCTACCATTACCCCGGAGGTTCGCGCCTTGAAGGATATGCCCATTAAGCCCGGCAAGCAACCGGTATTTGTGTGCGAAGTTGACACACAGACCTTGGCCATTCCTGCGACCCTGAAGCAGATGTATATCAAGATACCCGTCACTCACAAAGAACACTACCTTCATGTATTTTTGCTTACCGAAGCCAATGTCGACAAGACTGTCATCCTGTTTTGCAACCGAACTTCGACCGCCGACTACCTTCACCATTTACTTCGAATGCTGGATCACCGAGTTACCTCGCTACACTCCAAACTTCCCCAGAGGCAGCGAATTGACAACCTGGCTCGTTTCCGTGCCTCAGCGGCCCGTATCCTCGTTGCGACCGATGTTGCCGCCCGTGGTTTGGATATTCCCGAAGTCAGCCTTGTTATCAACTATGATCTTCCTCGCGACCCCGATGACTATATCCACCGTGTTGGTCGTACAGCCCGTGCGGGCCGCAATGGTGAGGCTGTCAGCTTTGTCGGACAGCGCGACGTGGAGCTAGCCTTGACGATCGAGAAGCGTGTTGGTCGTGACATGGAGTCTTGGGAGGAGGAGGGCGTCAATCTCGAGACCCGTGTGGTTCGCGATGCACTCAAGCTCGTTTCGGAGAAGAAGCGCGAGGCTCTATTGGAGGTGGAGGAAGGACGAGAAGTTGGTGGCAAGCGAAAGCGCAACAAGCAAAAGCTGCGAGTGGAATAGACTATTTGGACCTGCGGATAAAATGGATAGATAAAAGCGAATATTTCTTGATCTTATTCTAACTGGACTGATTCTGTTGAGATGATCACTTACATTGACTGGCCCCACGACACTAGAGCTGGACCTAGGGCATATCATCCAACGCCGCAACAAAGTCAACCAGGCAAATAGTTTCAACAAAAAACATGGAAGTTTATATCATCTATGGAAGCAAAAACAGAGTCCAAAAGCACAAAAAAGTAGGTTGGTGCCCCCAGCGAGGATTGAACTCGCGACCTCAGCATACCTCCATGAAGTCTTGGACATATAAGAGCTGCGTGATAAACCACTACACCATGGGGGCTCACGGCCGAGGGTGCAAATTGAAGGTATATAAGCGTTACTCTACCAACGCATAACATGCCCTCAGCTATCATTCATCCCAACGAGGCGTATGCATCAATGAGGACAATATTAATGCTTTGTGAAGGGGCTTTTATTTTCCTCACTAAGCCTTAGAGCTTAGTATTCTATCTATTTTATACCTATAGGA